>JAQGBH010003129.1:0-21077 GCA_034698265.1 Sminthurinus aureus | reverse complement strand
ATAAAAAGGAACGATATGACGGGGTCCTGGCTTAAATTTTCTCAAAACGTGTTTTTTTGAGGATCTCTAATGTACATCTTTCATGAGAGATTTGCATGATCGTATTCGTATACTGTATTTATATTGATGCTTTTGACTTGTTAGTTGTTAGTACAGACAATATATATATACTAAATGTAGGATATAATAATATGTATTACACATAACACAAACCATTGTCATCAGTCATCACTGTTTTGTGGAGAGTAATTTGTAAACTGGACCAATATGGGTTTGCATTTTATATCTAGTATTGAGTCAACGCATCGTGTTATTAATTATTAATATGCATTATGTACAACATGCATCATCTACACATTCGCTTCAAACATCAAATGATTACAAACGGGGTTGTTTCATGCTACAAAAATTAAAAATATACCTACAGTCTACAGTTATCCCTGTTGGTAAAATAAAAACTTATGTTTTATTATTAAAATCATTTTAAATATTTTCAAGCGCATATGTATACAGTATACAAACGGCACGTAGTTTGCGCATTGTGCATATATCAATCCCCTTTTACAGGTGGTTTGGACACAGCACCCAGCTAAATAAATAAAATGGGGCATAATATACTATTTTATACTTCTACCTTGTAAATATATAATTCTATGTAGAAGTACTACTACATTTTCCATTGTCCGCACAGCTTACGATCTCGTTTGGAGAAGAATAAAAATTTCCTAATGTTATTAACTAGAAATCGATAAACAAATTCGAAGTTAATGTATATTTTGCAATTTTTACTTACATAATTTCGTGAGATTTGTTGTGGGGGTCGAAGAGAGGTATCTTTATGTACTTGAATATAGCGTGTAAAAGCTGAAAATTCAAATGGCAGAAGCATTCATTTCTTTTTACTATCGTGAAATCTCATCTCTTTCTATACCATATGAAAAGTATTGTGGAAAGAGAGAGTGAGAGACAAGGTCATATAATTTTTGAATTCCAGATGTTATGCAAAACATTGTTACTAATTACTAAATAATAAACAAATTTTTTCTTTTACCAATAGTTTGATAGCCACAGGTGTTTGATTGCACAAACTTAGAATCCAAACACAAAAAATTTAACTTTGTTGTAACTTGAAAAATAAACAGGCAATTTATTCAGTCTTGTTTTTGTTTACGTTTTCTGTTTATGTGTTGCTACAATTAAGTCAAAATTCATAAATAAATTTGATGTTGATAAAATAAATAAAACAGAACAAAAACTATCAAATAAACATAATAATATTATATGTATATAGTATTGAAAATATAAAATATTAATAGCATAATGTACTTGTGTTACTACAGCAGGTAGAAGTTGAGAGATTGAAAAATTCAAAGAATTAATGTTTTTTGACAACTGACAGCTATTTTGACATGACTTTACAGTACTGTAATTTGTAATAATTATTTTAATTAAAAGCACATTATTTAGTTAGTATAATAATAAACAGTATACATATTATATAATACATGCATACAAATAGAATACTGTGTAGAAATGTAAAATACACCATTTAAAATATTAAAGAATTATTAGCCGTTGGTGTGTAAACTAGAAACATTGAGGACATTTTACAAACTTGATTCCAAAGTATAATAATGTTATGTCTTACAGATTACATAATAACAATAATGTAAAATACCCTTGAGTGAATTCAAAATCATATAATATTCAAAATATTTAATATCATACTGTGAGAAAACCAAAAATTTGATTTCAAAATGAGGGTTTGGATTTTAGATCTTTGCAAATCGGAGTTCATGCATTTGACCAACATTACTGTGACTACAAAAAATAAATCGAACTCCATTGATACTTAACTCGACTGGTTTGGCAAATTCACTCAAAGTACTTTGTGTTTTGCTTTCGCCTTCTATTGTGTAATCTATCCAATAGGGATTATTAGCTTCCAAAATTACTGGTGTCTCCAATTCCAGAGTAAAGTTTTCTCTCGCTCTGACACTCTTTGTGTTTTTAATTTGTGCCATAACATCGTTTCCCCCTTGTTTAACTATACATTCAATAGTAAAACTGGAATCACAATTAAGTGGACACAGAAATCCAAAGCTATAAATAGCAATTCTATTATCACAGCAAATGCTACAAGGTAAACAGAATTAAACTAAGCATAGTCAATCACTGCCCATGTTATCAATATTAAATATATTAGTTATTATTTATATATAATATTATGGTTTAAAAAAGACATCATAGATGAGAAATGATAAGACAGTAGTATATATTATTATAGCCAGGATAGCAACTTGAATGGTTTTACTTGTAGCTAACCTGTTTGAATGAGTAATATTAGGATTACAAACAAATGGAGGATCATCTCTTCCTTGGAAAAACGTAGCCAGGTTCGTGCTTGGTGATCTTAAAAGGGTATTAAATGGCAATTCATCCATTTTGAACTTTTCTCTACAACCAAAAAAACAAACCAAAAACAAATTTTATGTATAACAAAGAATAACAATCATGATGCCTATAATATTATTTTACCATGAATTGTAAAATTATTTATGTTTCTCATTGTGTGTACATTTGAGAGGTCATTATAATAATATAATAATATATTTGAAGTTTCAGTTATGTTCTTAAACTCAAACATTTAAATTATAAAAAAACTCTTTTTTACCTATCTTCTTTTGATATTGTTATAAAGGCATATAAAGCCAGCAGTTCATCTTTTTTCAAAATGAACTTTGTGAGAACAAACATTGTAAAATCTCGAGGAGAAATGAGTGGGAATCGTATTAAAAATAAAAGATGACCTAAAACTTCTCTTATGTTTCCACCAGTTTTTTCGATTCCTCTTTGATCACATTGATATTCAGCCCATCTATTTCAGACATCGAAAATTGCAAAAACAAAGAGATAAATAAATAACATAATATATATAGTATTGATGATTAATTAACAACCACTAGTATAATTATTATTACAATAATTTCATATTAATAATATTATGCTATAAGTTATAATTGCATATATTATTATGTACTCTTTGATATCTTTTACATTGTATGCCATAATTAATCTAAATACAAATAAAAAATAATAATAATAATATGATATTTAAAAATACCTGTAGACTGCTTCAAATAACTTTAATTCATTCACAACAAGTGATTGTTCCTTTAAGATTTTATTCAGAGTTATTTTGGACAAAAGAACAAAATCCTTGCTATCAAGGAAATGGGACATATTTCTGTAATTTAAAGACAAATGTGGATATCATGTGGTTATACAATTATTAGTAGACAAAAAAAGTATTGGTCAGTATTATTTATTAGACAATGGAAAAAAAATTTTAGAATCAAAATACATTTTTATGTAGTTGAAAGCTGCTTCTTGCAATTCATGTTCTTCAAAATCCTTTATAATAATGGAATCATAAAGGATTAAAGCATTAGGCCCTCTGGTTATGATAGTAAGGTATTCTCGACAGGCTTTAATTAATTTTGCAACAGCATACTTTTTTGAAATGTACAGTAAATGCAGCATTTCTTGTAATGTTAATTCTAATTTCTTCAGATATTCTGCATTTAGATCTTCTCTATGTAAAAGCTTTGTTCAAAAATAAAAAAATAGAATAATTTGATTAAAAAGAGATACACACATATTATGATGGAATCATTGTTATTAAATATTAAATATTAAATTGATAACAAATTATAACAACAACGATAATAAAATTAGTTATGAAACACACATTATACTTACCGATATAAATTGTCGAAAAACTTTTGGTTGTATATCTGGCAATGTAAAGATTGTATCATTTTGTTCCAATTTTTCTCTTTTAATTTTAGGTTCAGTCAATATTTCAAACACAGGAGATGAAGCAATTAAAATGAAAGAAAATGATCTAATTACTTCTTTTTCTTGACCCACAATGAAAGTTAAGTCACCTAAATTTTCTGAATTTTGTGTAACTAAATAATCTACTTTGTCCATGAACGATTTTTTTGATCTCCAGTCCTTCTCCATAGTTCTGTATATATATATATATAATATTATACTATATGTTTTGTAAATCTATATTTTAACTATTGAAATAATCCTTTTTTTAATTAGCTTTCTATTTTCTATTGTGTAGATATTCAATTACGTTTCTTTTTATTATTCAATCATAATAAACTGTGTGTCCTCTTCCTGTGTACTTTTAAAATTCTCTGCACGTGTGATTGATATCGAGTCTATATACTATATTTTATAATTGCAACTAATTATTTTCCAAATTATGAACCTTTTTTTGATTACAAGTCACACAAATATATACAAACTGAAATGAGAAATGATCACTAGTAAAATTCAAAAGTACGACGGCTTGACGCAAATATGTTTGAATTTTGTGAATGTACATAGCATATCTATGATTTTCATTTTTCATCGTTTTGAATCAGTTTAACTGATTAAATAATTAAAGTTTTTTTAAAAATTATGATATGTTAAACACAATTATGATAACATATTTAAAATTATTACATTTAAAAAATGTAATCAGTACGCTGCTATATATAAATCTGACTAAAATGAAATGGTTCATTTTTTATTATCATTTGTATTGTAAGTGGAATTTGTTAATAAAATACACACATCATATAAGTCATAAGATTATTACATTTTACGTGCATTATAAATTACAAATC
Source organism: Sminthurinus aureus (assembly GCA_034698265.1). Classification (NCBI taxonomy): domain Eukaryota; kingdom Metazoa; phylum Arthropoda; class Collembola; order Symphypleona; family Katiannidae; genus Sminthurinus; species Sminthurinus aureus. The sequence goes on along the minus strand of JAQGBH010003129.1, from coordinate 16,386 downwards.
GCATATTTATACATACATATAATATTTATAGGATGTATATAAATTAACAAGATGAATACTAAAATATCTACTACATCAAATTACAGTACATAAGTTGTTTTATTATTATTATTATTATGTACAAAGATTAAGTTAACACGTATAATTAAGAATAACCACAGCATTGAGGTACTGAAAATATTATTTACAATAATTAAAAATTCATGTGGTTTTAGTTTTGCACTAAGTAGTAAATAGGCACAATCATTTGTACTTCCAGAATGACTATACTGATACTGGGTACACACTACACACATAATATATTATATTGTATATATTGTAAGTATATTGTATAATATCACATTACATTATGTATTGTTGTGTAGTATATAAAAATAATGTATGTATAGTGTAAAACAGTTTTTGTACAAAAATCTTTCTTAATTATAGTAACATTTGAATAATATAATATTATTATTGAACACTTTAGTTTTTGTAGGGACCTGGTATAACTCTCTGTTACCAGAATCTTGTCTTAATTAATTATTGAGCATATTATACTGTATATAGATAACTATTATGCAGTTTTTACATAACAGTTTTATAAATTCATATAATATATTTAAGATTCAAGTATGAAGTAAGCTACAAATATGTATTTTTAGTTACATATAACACGTATAATATTTTAGACTTGTCGAAAATAACGTATATCCATTATGTTATTATTATTATAGGTAGTGTAAAAGATATTATAATAATATTACTCTGGTACATATTATACTTTTATATTTAATATTTATTACTAATATCTAGTATCTAGGATTTTTTTTTGTATAACATTTGTTTATAAATAGAATGTTTTGATATTATACAACATAACCCATACTGAACACTATAGCATGTTGCATGATGGCAAGTTTTACTAAAATACACATGGGTAATAATTATAAAATTAAATCACTGATCAATCAGTAGTATCTTCGTTTAACTGCATCATTGGTACATTATCCTTGTGTGACCAATTCATAGCACGACAGACAATTTTTTGATTTTGAAAACCATTTTTATACTGGCCAGGCATTAAAAATAACTTGTTTTCACTAACAACATGTAAAAGTCCACACACGAACAATGGGACTGAAAAATACATTCGGAATCTCTTTGGTAGTCTCTTCAAAGTTTCCTCCATGACTGATACAAAGTCGGTATCAGTATCCGTTGAGCTTGTACTTCCCAAATTTTCAGTCAAATTGAGTTGAGATATTAAAACTTGTTGTATTGTTGATCGCAATTCAAACATATTTATTGGTTTTGGTTTCTTCACATATGATACATTATGTGTGGTATCATTGTGAATTAACCTATCATAGTTGTGAGATTCAAAAGAGCTCTTAGAACTAGCCACAAGAAAATCACGAGGAAGCATACTCATGATGGAAATATCTAGGAGGAAACAATAAGAAAATAATGTTTTAAAACCTTTAAAAAAACTCGAGTAATCTAATAATGATTTTTTGCAATTTTTATCAAATAAATAAATGAATAAAAAATTACATGGATCACTATTATTATTATTATCTTCATAAGGCAATTCAGTAGTTTCAGAATTTGGTTGCTCATTATTTAGATTAGTTTCCGTGTTATCATTATGACCAGTATTTTCATCGACGTATTCTTCATTGTTTCCAAAAAGAAATACAGGACTTTCTGGTCGATCATCTTGAAATTCAGTCCGAATTTCATCTACATCTGTGGCTGTCTCCACACGTACTGCGCTATCCTTCAATCGAAAATTTTCTTCTGCTTCTTTTTCCATAAAATCTAGATAATTATCTTTCGTTAAGAACAATCTATAATTTTTTTTAAACAAAGAAATCATTATTTTTTAACAATAAACAACAAAAACAACAGTTAATCATATATTTTTATCACATTTCGAATAAAAACAAAAAGTACAAAAATTGTGAACAACATAATATTATGGGATATTGCAGTACACTAAAGAAAATCAAAACTAAAATGTAAAACACTAACCTAGTAAGACTAGAATTCTGATTTTCTTCTACCGACTGAAAGATATTTTCAAAACGATCATTTTGAAATCCTTCATCATTAAGATCACATATTAATTCTGTTGATTCAGAATAAAAATCTTTCCTTTCTTGACACCACAAAGCCATTTCTCTATCACTTATTTGTATTTTGCACCGTTTTGGATCATGGTAGGAATCAATTTTAGACAAACTCTCTGCATTAAATATAATAATTTTCTCATTTTGTAGAGCTGACTTTGAAACTCTTTCTATAAAATCAAAAAATGGATAGTAATTAGACTAATTAGATAAAAGCGACAAATAATATCCACAATGAGTAAAATGACATAATATTATTTAAACAATATTATATGACAGATGATAGTAAAACGAAACTTCATAATGTTGTTAGCACTCAATATCATAAAATGTAGTAATAATAAAACATTATAACTTCTCACTTCTATTTTTATATTACTTACTTTTTACAATTTTCTTTGCAATTGGACTTTGATATTTTTGTTTTTGTACAAAGAGTGGTCCAGCCCACCCAAATTTCTGTGAAATGCTTTTCTTTTTATGTGACTCTTTTAACGTTGCAAAATATTCGTTGACGTCTTTTAAGGATGTAAGATGATCCACATCTAGTTCTGGTTGAGGAGTTTCTTCAGATGATGCATTATTATTCTCTGTAAAAAAAAATAAATTATACCGAAAAATGAAAACAAGTACATAAAAATAATGTACAACTTATATATTTTTCTAATAAAGTTTTACTACATACTTTATAATACACAATACACAATACACCATGTGTTATATGATGAAAATATCAAACTAAATTAATTTTAATACCTATATTACAATTCTTTTCCATTTGAATCGGAAATGACTGGTCCGGTAAATTTGATAAATTTAAGGGGTATTCATCCGGTCTACTTTCTGGGTTGTATGAAAATTCTGGTTCTTGTTCCGGAATATTTTCTTCCGGTAAATCTTCTCTTGTTAAAGATACATCATAATCACTATCATAATCACATTCACTATCGGATTCAATTCCAGTTTTTGGTAGACCCCAGATATTATGAGAATCTGGATGCCATTCACGAAGAAAATGAAAAGGTAAGAATGATAGACTCTTGTCATTTCTAGTCCTTGACACACCTATGTGTACATGCATGCATAAAAAATAAAAATAGTAATAAGTAATAAGAATATCAACACAACAACGGGTATAGTATCATATTACAATGTTACCAATTAAATAATGATTACTATTAATTTACAAAAATTAATCATACCGATAAGTACATTGGTACATGGTGTATCTAAACAAGTAGATACACTTGGTTTAGCTAAAGGATGGACTCTATCACCAGGTTTCATAAAAAATCTGAAAAATTTTTAATGTATTTTCCTTATATTTTTCTACATAGCACATTTGTAATATATTATACAAAAAAAAAACTTTTACTCAAAAAAACTAATAAACTATAACAAAATAATATTATAATATCAGCAATGGAAACTTACGATAAGTAGTCAAAATCTAATTCTTCATCAATCAGTCTATGAAGTTTTTCTTTTAATAATGTGCGTCTTTTAATGTATCTTGCATTTTGATTATCAAATTTTGTATTTAGTTTTGATTCATCATTTTCAATGAATCTCTTCTAAGTATCAAAAGGAAACAACAAGAATAGTAATAAATGTAATTTTCATTGTTTATTTTGATGATAATTTTATTATTACATTAATTAATTATATTATTACATTAAAAATCATTTAATGTATGTTATTGTACTTTTTATACCATAGTATATTATAACACCTGACTTTAAAATATATAAAATATAAAATATTAATAAGCTATACCTTTATTTTTGGACGAATTTTTCGTTGATCATTATTGGTTTCCTCAATACTTTGTCCTTCTGAAACTTGAGAACTTGGAAATATGTTATTTAATTCATTGGTAGTATTTGACGCAATTTCACTTGCTAAATTCACGGTATTTTTAAAAGTATGTTCCACTCTACAATAGTATATTTTCCCACTAATCTCTAACGTCCTCGCTGCAAGCTAGAATAGAATACATAATACATTATAACAAGTTACAATGTACTTTTAAAATACATGCATGGAGAATCTTTCATCTTTAGGTTCATTTAAAAGTGTCATCATCAGTCATCACTACAATATATTTATTTATTTTTAATAATACTTACATTTAATTTATTTCCGTCAAACTTTTCACATTCTAAAACCTCATCTAGACATTCAACAAGTTTCAGCGAAAAGCAATTGGTTGTGGTGATTTTCTATTACAATAAACAATCATATAAATCATAATCTTGAATACACAAATATTTAAAATGATCTTTTGGTTTTAGTAAATTATTACATCATGTTGTCTTAAATATATATTTTCATATTATTATAATTATAAACTTACATGCTCTTTGAAAAGCTTTGAACAATCTGCATAGATTTGTTGAATTGTATTTTTGTCTAGTACAGTTGAAAGAATTGATGATGAAGAAGATGTTCTAACCCGTTCTATGTTGTTAATGTTATTATTACTACTGTTAATACCATTATTATCATGGGTATTATTGTTATTGCTGGATAATTGCTGTGGTACACGAAATACATCATCATCATCATGGTCATTATTATTAATTGGTGTTGTTAATTTGGTGTTATTAATTGGTTGTACTACATGAGTAGGGGCCTTTGGATAAATAATTACAGGGGGTCTAGGATGACTAGGAACTGTTGATCCACCTTTTTCTTCATCTGAACACAAATCAATTTCTAAAACTGGTAATGAATAATTGCTATTGTTGTTGTTATTCTGGACAATTGATTTCTTCTTTTTCTTCCTCGCCTGTCTTTCATTTTCTTCTTCATCCGAAGATGAGATAACAATGACATTATTTTCTCGTGACCGCTTCATTGTATACCATGTTTATAAACACTAACTACTTTTGAAAAATAATTTTCAATTATTTTAAATTTGAACTATTATTACTGTATTGGTAACTTCGAGCTTCGAGTAACACAAAACTACTACTACTCAAATGATAAAACACAGACCACAGACCACTACAATTTTACAAAAAGACGTTTCTTAGATGTTTTCAGAATGAAGTTGATGATGTTTGAATTTGAGAGCGTACTTCGGAGTTCATCCTTGATTCCTAGGAATCCTTGACCATGGTTTGTATTTTGGTGCACGCCTTTTTCAAGAATTTCTAATGAGCTAATCGTTTTCTACAATACGCAAAAATATCCACTGAGAGAGACATCAGTCTCTCTCTCTTCAATATTCTCTACATGATACCCCTTATATCACATGTCAAAAGTAATAATAATATTACAATATTGTGAAACCCACAGAGTAGTCCTCTTATATGCTAAAATGATGAGACCTTCAATAAATAATTTAATGCTTTTAAATTTTGTAACTGACGAATGTAAAAAATGATGAACAAGCGAAACATTAAAATAGCGTGAGTAAAACTTGAGTCAAGTATGTGTATTTTAGGTATATATACATAGATAACTTTATTTTTTCACATCAACTTTAAATGTTTTAAACCCAATCACAGATATATAATATAATAGGATCTATCGATGGTGTAATATAATGTTTTGTATTTATAACAACATCAACATTTTTTATCTATCATCAGTATATTATTTGTAGCACATCAAAAATAAGACAAAATCTAGAATGTATGTATACATAATTACGATCAAAATAAAATCGCATAGTATTTTACATTGTCCTATTTAAATGTTTTTCAAATAAAATGTGACATAACTGTAGCAAAATGTACAAATCTTTTCTTTTTTTATATAGTAAATAGTTTAATGTTTTGAAAAAAAAAATATTAACACGAGTTATCAAGTATATATTATATATTATTATGAAGGTTTTATTTTCACCAATAACAAACGTAAGTAATACAACAGTATGATAATATAATCATATAATACATAATAATCTATAGAATAATAATAATACATTTAAGTTAAATACATAGTTTGGTTTACAGTTAATTTATTATGATTTTTTTTTGTTACATCCATGTAGTCAATTTAAAAAGGTAAACATTACAGTTTAGTTTTTGAAAAGTAATAATGATTATAGAAAAAAATGCAGTGCATATGTAGATGCATAATACATAATAGAGGCATTATAACAAAAATTATGTGAAATTCAAACATATATATTATACAATCTCCATTCTAAGATAAAGTCTATAAGACATCTATATTGAGATGTAGTTACTTTTACTTGTACATACACATTGCAATCCCGGAAACATTACAAACCGACCGTTTGGAAAACATTACCATGATATTATGGTAAAAAGGGGCCAGTTGATGTTTAGGATTTGCAGTGTATAGTGTAAATTGACTACTAGACTGCGTGTCTGATGCATATTATATAATATATGTATAGAAATATATTTTAGTTGTATTGTATATATATGATTTTTAACACAGCAACAACATAACTAATATATACGCAATTATTTGTAGGAATTAACATTTAATCAACGTACAACTATAATATTAAACACTACGATTCTCTTCTTTGACTCAATACAAAAAAAAAGCAAAAGGTGTTATAATACACATATAGCCACGTATTTAATTTAAACAATAAATATGATATATATGAATATGATTTAAATTGATCAGGTTAAGAATACAAATAAAACGTAATAATATCGTAATAACTATTACTAATATAATGCATAGCATATGAGACACATAAAAGTATCACATCATTGTATTGGATATTATAATATTATAAGTATGAAGTTACACAAAAATAAACTACAATCTACTTATACAATCAAATCAATTTTGACTTACGAATTTCAAGTTTTGTATTCTTCTCTATACATAATAATATGTTCAAAATAGTCGCTGAGTTAGCTTATACCATATAAATTAGAAATAATAATCGATTCTTTAGAATATCATACTATTACAATAAGAGAATAGAATAATTATACGGATTATATATGTTATGACGAAACTAAAAACTTATTATTAATCTTTACGTAATCCTGGATCTTCGGTACAAACCAATAAGAAATAAACGACGGCCTTACGAGATGACAGCAAAACAAAGAAAAGTTCACACTAATCAATCATAAAATGCCAAAAGTCTTATTTCTCCCTTACTTTTTTTTTGTTTGCTGAATCACAACTAAATAGGTAAACAAACAATGTTAAATGTATTTTCAAAACAAAGAGAAAAAATGACAATATATTGATAACCAATATCTCCTATACATTGATTAAATTTATACCTTCTTCAATTTACAGGGACCATAATAATATAATAATAATAATTTCATTCTGTTCAGTTTAAACGTTTTTAAATCATATTATAATATATTATTATACATAAATACGCATAAAAAATTTCAAGTTTCAAGAAAAATCATACTCTAAAGAATGATGATACATAAACATTCATTACTCATGAGTAGTAAATATCATAGAGATAATAATTGACAATACATATTTCGTCTAAAGCACACAAAGAGTTATTATAATAATATAATATATATATATATATTATGTCGATGAATATGAATAGTCGAAAATGCAAATAACATAATATAATAACAATATTGTACGCGTACATAAGATACATATTTGGTGAATACCAGTATAATAATAGTGATTATTAGTAGTATTACATGTGTTTTCTACATTTTACGTTAAATCTTTTTGTTTGAAATATAATATTGAATTGACGGCTCAAGTAGAATGGTCATTTACAAGAAATTACACATCATCATGGGTAACCCTTTAATACCTACTCAATGGACATACGAATTAGATTAAAGGTTGATTATACACGCTTGAATGAAAAATCCAAAACCTGAAGTTGATCATTACGCAGTATTTTGTGAAATCACGTCAGTTTTAGCAGGTCCATCTTTAGGAACTACCCCATCCGATACTGTTGGTGAAGAGCTTGATGAACTATCACCTCCTCCAACGCTCGAAGAAATCCAAACTACAAAACAAAGAAACAAAAATTAAAAAACTAAATAAAAGAAAAAACTCATAAAAATTAACCAGTTGTCTACAATGAAGAACATAAAATCAATAGACTAGAATAATCGTAGATAATTATTATAATAATTGGGTTGCAAAATAATAAAAACTACAGTATAACATGACAAATAATAATGCATTCTCAGTTTCTATCTACACGCTACAACACATAAAATACAGTTTAAGAATTTGTAAAACATGTGATATTCATAACCAAAGTATATAGTAGGTACATAATGATAAAGAATATATTATTATATTTCATTGAAAATGGAAAAATAAAAGTGCAAAATTCATTTCACTGACAAAAAAAGAGAAAAGATGGGAGCATGTATGCTACTCTATCGGGTTATAAAATTATGTTTTTTATATAAGTGATATAAATATAAAGGACAACAAAAAACAAATTAAAACTTTCACAAACAATAATATCAGTGCGAATGAAAAATTTCATTTTTATCGAGGTTAACGAACCGTGTAATCCTCAGTTTTGGCAGCAGTTCGTTGCATTATTTTTAAATATTATAAATCATATTAGTAATTTAGCATTAGAAACACATACGTTGCATATAATTATCATACTACATATTTAATAAACTATTATCGTAATAACAACTATTATTGCCCTTAAATATATTATTATTACAATATATAATATATAATATGTTCTAGGTCTTCATCATTTGACCTTTGCAAATCCACTATACCAAACACCGAACGTGTAATCAAATTTGATTATCAAATACATTTACAAGAATGGATTCTTTCCTACCAATTACCAATATTATAGATGTACTTATAATAGGTGTATTATTATAACCTGATTACATGTAATTTACATTGTAATGATTACAGAGTCCCATGTTATCTCTACACCACATAACCAAATCTAAGCTACAAGTACTACCATTACTCCTCTTTTAAAATGATATGTCGTATAAATTTTAACAGCATTGACTATTTAATAGTATACACGGTTACAGACACATGAGCGTATACGGGCCCCGTATTACGGGGGGAATATTATTATGACATTTCAGTAACTTTTCTTATTATGAACTATTACCATAAACTTGATAGTACAGTATATGAGTAAAAATTTACTAGTCATAGTAACTTTCCAAAGTTATACTTAAAGATGAGATCTTTACTGAAAGCTGATTGCTCAGTATGTATATATACATGTATATACTATATAATATATATGTATTTTTGGCATACAGGCATTTTCCGTAATATTATAGTATATTCCTAATATAAAGTACACCACATCATAATTCATAATCACATAATAATATATGTATATATATTATTATTGTAGTAATAGTACGTTTAAGAATTCACATTTCAAGATATGATTATCATTTCGTATCATTGATATTATTACAATTAACAATTAATACTGGTTGTACATATTTTTTGGAGCAAAATCCACAAAGTTCGTATAGATTGTTCAACAATATTTAGCATGTATTTTATGTTTTATGCAATATATCTCAAAATTTTATATTAGGTACAGGGACATTGAAGTTTAATACTGACATTGAAATTTTTGGATGTTTATAATATTATATCAAATATTATACAATAGTTAAATTATTAACAAAGCAATTTTCATATAAAATTCTTTGTTCAATAATAATTTTACATTGTACAAGCCTGCACTCTACTTTTGAAATAAGCTACAAGTTATGATATGAGATATGAGTAACGCACGACAATTAACCAATTAACACTAACTAATATCTTCTTAATGAGTTTAAGTAAAATTTTTGCGAGATAGTTGGAGAATTTAATGTTAAACTAAAATTCATTTTTGTGCTCATAATTTCATTCGCTGTACGTTTGCATTTTGTAGAAAAAATTCAACGCACTTTTACTTTGTTTCTGACTCTTAATGTAGGATCCATATTTTACATAACTCTGCATGTTATTCGATAAGAAAATTATAAACAAATAAAACCAGTCAGTTCTGAATAAAAAATCTTAGAAATAGGAAGCATCTTACTTGTATATATATATATAGTTTTCCTCGTTACATACTTATTCTATCTCGATTGATTTTCTTACCATTACAGTAAAATGTTAACAAAAGTTCCATTTATCATTAATCATCAATAGACTAGAAATCTATCCAATCATTAATAAATGGAAAATCTGACTTCAAACATAATAATTATTAATAATAAAAATAACTTGCTCCGTTTGCAAAAATACAATGTCTCAAGTCTCAACATAAAGAACGATAAATAAAAAGCACTTGTTTGAAGACTTGAATTTAAGTTAACTTACGATACTGTTGTACGCACTCTTTTCTTTCTGGATGTTACATTATACATATTAGGTCGTCTCATTTCCGATAATGTCTGTAGTTCATACAAAACGTTTTATAAGAATTTGTTTCAAACAGTTTGAAACAAATTTTACTTTTCTAAATGTATTTTCCATGTCAGAAAAAAACATGTTTATGATATCGTCTCATACTTCTTATTAACACATAAAACCTTTCTAAGTTTTAGCTTATTCATATATGTCCATAAACATTTCCAATTATTATCGACAATGGAACGACATAATATGCAATACATGCCTTTTATCTTTTATACCTACTATACTTTAATCAGGTCCGTAAAAATGGAAACAAGATTACACAATGTGTGATTTACAGAAGCGATTTGTTAATAATGTTTGGCCTTTTGTTATTCTCATATAAAAATATCCTTTCTTTTTCTAGTATTTCATTTGCCTGATGTTAAGATAGTAGTATAAAATATTTCATGATTATAAATAGTTTGTACATATTATAGTTTACACAGGAAACAAAAGTTACCTGGTATACACATATATGTGTGTGCACAATAATAGTCAATGAAGGATATACAAGGTACAACATACATGTGTAAAAGTCCAAATAACCCGATACACGTTGGATGTATTAATAATATTTCAATTTTCAATACATACACACTATAATATGTTGAATTTTACCAAAGATATGTAGCGTAACCTAAACTATAATATATTATTATTTATTATTAGGTTATACATTTCATTATTCAAAGCTTCATTGATGTATACAGTTATGATACATAGACCGATTTATGTTTTATAATATCTTTATAAAACAAAGTATTACATTTTATTAGCTGATATGAGCTACAGTCTGCATAAAATGTAAGACAAGGTCAGTAAATTAATGCTTCTGAAGTAGGATATTAAATGTTTAGACTCACTCATTTAAACATCGATTAGTAATAATAATAATTAGATTTGGTGTTCAGAAAATAGATATACTTTGTTGTTTTAACCTTATTGAAGTCTTTCAAAGTCCATAATAATATTATGATTTTAACAATTAAGTAATTCATAACAAGCACTAGTGCATAAATAACGCACCATCCATAAAAATAAATCCTGTTCAGAAAATTTGTCCAAATGGTTGCTATTATATTTATATCAATATGCATGAACCAAATTCGAATATTGATATACATACGAAATAATTTTGATGGATTAGCTCGACCAACGTAGCACACGTGTTAGACACACAAATCAGAAACATTATACTTTTGTAGTTTCTTCGTTTTTATATTACTTCTTACTACTTAAGCCACAGTTATAAAAAATTTCTTAGCATATTAGTTAGTAGCTTAATGTTTTACACCTTTTTAGAGATACGGAGATACTTATACTTTATATTGATTATTATATTCTATTGATTGATATCTTTATCATACAGATTGAATCACAATTCGTTGACAACATGATTATATCGGACACATCGATAGTAGAATGGAAGGATAATACACATATTCATATTTATTATAGAGATAGAGAAAGCGTTTTGAAAACTTTGCACATCAAAAGTTCTGAGGTACTGAGCAATGTATGTAAAAGGGAGATGAAAATCGAAAATGAAGATTTTGCAGTGGTTAGCTTGATATTATATATAATGATTAATATAATATATATACATATAATATATTAGTTTAGAACTTTTCAACAGTTCATGTAGTTAATTTGTTAAATTTAAACTATGTCATGATGTATCTCCTATAACTGCAGTGGGCAGTAAAATTTCTGAGTATATTTTACTAGTTGTGTAATATATTATTATAGTATACAATATTTTTTACATGAACATACCGCCAATAATTATTACAATAATTAAGCCAATAACACCCATAATTATCATCATTTTCAGATTTTTCCACCAGTACTTTCTCTTCAATTTCCCAGCTTGTTGTTCAAATTGTGATGCTCCCTGTTGCAATGCATCTGTGAAATATCATATATAAAAACATACATTATACTTTTAATTATATCGTTGTTTACACAATATTGACAAAATACAAACATTCAGTATACAAATTCAAAGAGTCAAAAAAGTCCACATCGGCCAACAGTTAAGCATAAATATAGTTATTTCTTTCTTTCCATCAATTAACAAAGAAATGTCATCATCAGCTTAAAAAAATCATACAAACAAATGAATCAAGAAGGACGGTTATGACTCTTTGATTTTGAAAATTTGTACTACTAGAAATAAAATTTTAAGGCAGTGATGCAACAGCCAATTACTACTACTAATCGACATGGTAAAGTACCATTATTTTGCTTAAAAAAACTTGAAATAGACACAGGTACTAGTAGTAATTCGAAGTTGCATCACTATTTGAAGGACAAAGCAACTACGTGATTTCAAAGAAAGCATGAAATGTTTTAGGTCTAGGAACCAGTCGGATATAACTTTATCACATCTCACGTCTTAAGCACTCTCATGAATATTGTATGGTCTACAATAATAATGATAGTAAAAATAAAGAACAACAGCTCAAAATACCCTCCCTCCCTCCCTCTTCCCCAGAGTAATGGCTATATCTCTTAGCCAGATTTTTTGATATTTGTTACATCCGAGTAGTCCCGTGTATAAATTTACACATGTGTTTTTTAAATACATATATAAAGTGCGTTTTCTACACTTTTTGACTGGGTTATATACAAAGTACATATGAATGAGACAAAGTCAAAAGGTGTAGAGAAAAGACACAATAATAATGATATAGTTTTATCAATCAAAGCCGTGAAAAATAAATGCATGGAGAAATATTGAATGCATGAGCGTTTCGACATACACATATAAAAATTTGAAGTCTCAATCTGTCTTTTTGACTCATAAGTTATGAGCATAAAAACGACTAAAACGACCATGCATCATGCATGTAGGTAATTAATTACATATTATTACAAAACTAATGTATTTTCAAATGTATTGCTTTTGAAGAAATAAAACACATAAAATTCAATCATGAAAAGAAAAATTTGAAGAGAGAGATGACAATCTATCGTGGTTTGAGGATTGTGTACTATTTAGTATTTTATTACCTACTTTACACCTCGACTACACAAGGATTACCAAGTTTCCATACAGGGATAACCTACTTTTTAGTAATCAAGACTAATCGTTCTACAAAATAAACTAAAATTAAAACATTTAGCGAGTATACCTACAAAATAAATAAAATGAGTGATCAAGAAATTTTAACTTTGTCTACACTTTCGTGATTAATCTGCAAGATTGATATTTCAAACACTAATAGTACATAGTACATATGTATATAGTAATAATACATAGTTTCATGCATGGATAAGATTAATAACAAAATATAAAGTAAATAAAAGCCTTAGGATTGGAAAATCTATATACATACTATTTTGGATACATATGTATACGCAAAATGGTATGATGTTATGATATTTTGTACGTTTTTCAGCCCCAATAAAAGTTACTCATAAAAACTTCTAGATATATAATCTCAATTAATTTCAAGACCATTTTGTATAATTATGAAAGACTTGTTTGTATTTTGTATGTATGTATAATATATTATTATATTCTTTTATGTTTCAGCGTATCAAATCCTATAGTTATAAATTTGAAATACTTTAAACTTAACGAGGAATGGTTGAGGACTAAAAAGAATGTTGATATTTACATAAACTTTAAATTTAGAGAGAAAGTGCATCAAACGAATAAAGCCTAAAAGGGTATTCGTGATTATGTATGTATATATACATAACATTATGATAAAATTGATTAAAAAAGTTGCAAGGTTATGAAAAAGAAAACTTTTATAAATAAAAAGAATTTAGCTTTTATGCAATACAGCATAGCGAATATATGATTATATTATATTGTAATTAAAAATAGTATTAACCGGCTCTGTCATCCAATTCGCTCAGCTTACTATCACGCTCGAGTACCTTTTCTACGTTTGTACGCATGATGTCCACGACCTAAACAATGTTCAATATAATATATCGTAATACAACATACTTTTATGCACATCAATTAATGCTTTCATCCTAACATTCCTCTGATAGTTTCATTACTTAACAAACTTGACTGATAAAAATCCAAACAACATATTCTACAGTACCCCTTGATGAATATCTTTTTGATTAAGAGTACATTACATAATTAATATTATGAAAATGTATCAATATTGTTAGTGTGTCCCACTATTATGTCATTCTCTTGTATTGCATATAAAACACATTATTACTAAAATTTTGCTTAAGAGCATAGTGCACTATATAAATGTCTCATTATAATGTAACCGGTATAATTTCGAATATAGAAGCAGTTCATAGCAATGACAATTCAGCTCTTACGAAAAATGTAACATTTTACAATCAGAGTAGACCACATTGACAAATTTCTAGAGAAATTTTACAAATCTTTTAAACTCCGAGTTTACCGATTTGCAAAGTCAGTGTAACCTGCAAAATTTATCGATATGGTTTTTACAAAACTTGTTCTTTGCAGCTGACTTCCATTAAATTTTGATCCAAAAACTATTTGGGAATTTTGGTGCGTTTTCATGTTTTCTGTGTTTCTTATGCTCTACTAGTAAAAAAAAGAGAAAGAAAGTAATAATTTTTATTGCTCTATGTACTTCCAACTTGTAACAAATTCTCGGTTACTGTCGATGAAACCTTTGTGCATCAAATATATTCGAATTCGGACTTTGTATCAACTCGTACAACATGTTACTTGTTGCATATTTTCATAATATTATTATATCCAATAAAATGCCCTAAATGTGTGTATATGTGTATAGTCATAAACATATTTTAGTTTTAGTTTCATTAAGCACAATACATTGTTTTTTATATTATGTTAAAAAGTATTCACTCTTTTTCGTGTGGTACAAAGTAATATATATATATATATATGTATATGTATATATAAACCCTTTGTTGAGTATGTGGGAACGCTTGCATTCATTCATTAAAAGTTTACACTAGTATCCCCAAATTCAGACACACACAAAAATAAATTTGTGTGTTGATAAAAAAAAAGAAAGAAGGTAGCACAAAAAATTATTTATGAAATATATTACTGTACTTGATCTATCATCTAGTTCGGAAAGTTTTTGATCACGTTCGAGAACCTTTTCTACATTCATCCTCATTATTCCAACGACCTAAAAAAATTTAGGGATCCACAAACTTTTGTTTAAGAAAAATGTCTAAATATGTAGATTCTATAATAATTTATAATTTAGAAGACAAATTTTTTAAGGACAAAATATATTCTGTTTCTTTATACATATATAATATATAATATTATATTATATTATAAAGGATTTTGAAACATGGACTGATGTTCCTCACTACTATATTTTTGTAACAAAGAAAAAAGTAGACAGAGGAAAAGACTAAACACCAACCAACATACTTGGGTCAAACATATATATATATAATATTGTATTGTATAATATAAGGTAAAAACAGTTAATTAAATACTAGACGGAATAATATTATATAGTTTGTAACTTTCAATAAGAATACGGGAATAAGAAAATATTACTATACTATATTATATTTATATTATGCATAATAACCAGCTTCTCAAGATCTGTTTCTTTGAAACTATAATTGTACAAATAAAATGGAAATCATTAACAACCTAGATATATATATATATATATATATATATACATATCTATGGATAGAAAAGGAAATATATGTTGTTCTAATGAATGAATACAGATATATAATAAAAGAAATAACTTTTTTTTTCATATTGCATATTTGTTTTTCCATATAGATTGCTGAAAATTGTGATATTTTTATTTCCATATAGAATTTTTAGGACCATTTTTTTTTCCATATTCCATATAAAACTCTTGTTTTTCCATATAGTCAAAAAATAAAAAAGTATTCGACACTTTTCCATATAGTTTCAAATAAAAATCTTCCATATTTT
>JAQGBH010003128.1:0-21079 GCA_034698265.1 Sminthurinus aureus | reverse complement strand
ATGTTTGCCGTGTACAAAACTGTAGCACTAAACGCACAGAAAAATGCTCAATTTTTGGCGAACTCGTATGCATCCACAGTACAATGAAAAGATAAATATTTGAAATGTGAACTAATGTGTATACATCATTTTTCATTTGTAGGTGCAGGTATGACAATTTTAAAACTAGCATATCCTATATATTCTTTGATGTATTACCGTTTATGTGTACTAGTAAATTTTATTTTTGTTAATTGTTCATAAATCACTTATCTATTGCTCATTTTTATCCATCCCAACTTTCCATACAGGATATGAAGAGGGAGGAAAGGATAGCTGTCAGGTAATTTTTATGTCATTTGTTTTCACAGATAATTAATGTCGAATTTCAAAACGTGTATGATTAAATAATGTATCGCAGAAAATAAATAAATTCTAGCATATTACTACTCAATATTAATTTTACTTTTTTGTCGATTTCAGGGTGATTCAGGTAATGAAACGATTTTTTGACCAGCCGGTATAATTTTGATATTGTTTTAGGGAATCATTGGAAAGATTTGTGTGAGACGATTAAAGTTAAAAATTTAATGTTTAGGTGGCCCGCTTGTCATTGAACAAGAAGATCGTAAAATTTTAGTGGGTGTTGTGAGCTGGGGAGTGGGATGTACGTTTTTAAATTACTTTTACCATGAATAATGAATAATAACAATATATTATTATGTAACATATAATACACAATGAAAATACTTTGAACATGAACTAATGTATGTATTATCTTTGATTTATAGGTGCACGGTAAGATTTTCACAAACTACAACGTTCTTCAGTGATTGATATGTATCGTCACAGTTTACAAGCCAAATTAATTACGTATAAATATCATCTCGTATATTCTATTTAATCTTTTGTTTCTTTTTTTCATGTTTAGGAAATGGTCCCCAGGAGTTTATGCGAGAGTCGGGAGTATGTCGAAATGGAAATATTTTAAATTACCACATATTGGTTATTGAGATTTTTCTAAGTTTGAATGTTTGAACGACAATGATCAATTACTAAACAGTATTTTTGTATTTCATCTATCTATAGGATACAGTCAGTGGATCAAATCAAAGACTCAAGATGCCCAATGGTGCAAGGAGTAATTGAATAACAATAAACATTAACATAACAATTCTCGAGTTTCGAAGAAAATCGTTACCCAGTCTGAAAAAATAGCATCATAAACGGAATTTCCTTATTAGCTATTAGCTATACAATTCAAAAATTTGTCTCATCATTGTTGTTTTACTTTTTTCTTATTTATTCATTATTTATTGTGTTCGTCTTAAGAAATCTTGTAAAAATTTCCTCGAAAAAAACTTTGAAATAAACATATTATATACATCAACTGTATAAATGTATTCACAGTAATCATATTTTTATTTGTGCAAAGCCACCGCATGTAAATTATACACAAAAATTAGAGTTCGAAGTCGTCCATATAGATATGTAAATAAATATGTTTCAGTGACAATAAAACTCATAGAATAATATATTTCTTTC
The DNA here is from genome assembly GCA_034698265.1 of Sminthurinus aureus. Classification (NCBI taxonomy): domain Eukaryota; kingdom Metazoa; phylum Arthropoda; class Collembola; order Symphypleona; family Katiannidae; genus Sminthurinus; species Sminthurinus aureus. The sequence goes on along the minus strand of JAQGBH010003128.1, from coordinate 19,555 downwards.
AGATATTCATATTGAAAAATGTCGAAACTCTACTTGTCGTGTGAGTCGTCTGGTTTTTTGTTGTGACTACTAAACTAAATTTAACTAGTACAAAAACACTTTATTTTAGGTAACCGGGTTTTGTATCAAGTACTAAATTCAGCCTTCACCCATAAATGTTGTGCTTAAAACCTGATGTATTACATTATACTTATTCTACATCACATGTAATATGTATGTATACATATATTATGCCAAAATCGAAATGCTAAAGTAGTAGTGGTGTGTTTTGTTGCCAACTCTGTGTATTTGTTTATAAAAGTTAGTGATGATAAGTCCTCTTTTGTATGTAATATTTTAATGGAGTTTAATGCAAATTCACATCAGGCATTAAACAAACACAAGATTTTATCAAGTAGATCGAACGTTGTTATGAGAGTGTAATGAATTTAGCATAAATGTTGCATGTTGGTAAAATCAAAATTCGAGCTTGTTAATTCATACATGCACATATCAAGTACTCAGATGCATGTACTAGTATAGGCAAGCACAATGTGCAAAACAAGATATTATAATAGTGTCGAATTTCCATGTACTCTCAACTCTCAATTCAATTCACATTTAAGACTGGTTTCAAGTCAAGTTTTACACGCAGCAAGAAGCAAGAAGCAAAGGGAAGTTGAGCTAACAAGCTGAAGAAAAGAGATGATAAAAATTAAAGTTGTTTGTCACCTTGTTTTTTAATAATTTCAACTTTGGTCTGTTAAGAAACGGGATAGTCAATAATCAGCAGTGACAATCAAACTCGAGAGAGACAAGCAATGCATGCATGCAGAGTACAATGTTTTACATGTAAAATGTAGAGAGTAGAGAAATATATCTTGAGACTTGAGACTATCTTATGTAATATGTAGAATGTAGATTCTTCGTAAGTATCGGCATGAATCATTTGAGTGTGCTTCCGTTATTCCACCTTGACTCACTGTGTAGAGTTCAAAAGAAGATGTTTTTTTACATACATTATGTACCAATGTACGGGAAATGTGCAATGCAATGTTTTTACCTATGTATATGTTATGTATGTTTGTGGCCATTCTATGCAAATCTATCGATTTGATTTGTCCCACCTTAATACTTAACGATAAGCTTGATCTGCAACTTGAGATACCCATTATTATTTTCATAACATTATGATAATTAAGTATCATCTTGTTGGTCGTATACACACACAGTTATGTACACAATGTACTACACACGTAGACGTAAGAGGTAAATTTTGTTCATGCCGTCATTGACCAAGAGTTTAGTGTGACTTCGACCTCCAGACAAGGCACGCCGTAGAAAAATGAAGTCAAAAACTACTGTGTTTTGTGTTTGTGTACTTTTATGTGCTTCATCCACATTTTCAACTCCCATCGGAGAGGTGAGATTTCTATTTTTTTTTTACAAAATACAAGAAACTGGTGACAGTGATGATTTTTATAGATCTAGGTCATGTTAGAAAATAACATTGGTTTTGTAAACTTTTGAAAACCCCGTCTATATATATCTATATATGTAGTCCATATTATAGATTATAGTCTATTCTCATTTATCTATATGCTAAAGTATTATTATTAATATTAATCATGTTTATCTTTTGTAATTTGCATTATAAATGTTCACTCCATCCCTAGAAAACTGTTAACAATGATGATGCCGTAAAAACTGTAGTGGAATCCGGAACCACCACTTTACCTATTTTTGTCCGGCAAGAAGAAATTGAAGGATCTGGAGCTGGGAGTGTTCCACAGACGTCTGTCTCTCCAGATATTATAGTTGATGAAGAATCGGATGAGGATGAAGATGCAGAGGTCACTGAAAGTCCAAAAGTATCTTCTGCTCTTGTAAACTCGACAACTACTCGGAGACCATTGAAAACAAGCACTTTCAACCAAGAATGGAACATTGTGACAGGTCAACAGCTGCCACAACCTGTGCAACCCCAACAGCCACAACCAGTAGCAGTACCACAAAATCAAGCTGGATCAGAAACAGAATCGGATACAGATAATGACAAAGATACTGATAATGATGCCGATGCTCAAGCTGATGATCAAAACAAGACAAGACAAGGGAATAATAATAATGAACAAGATGCCGAAAATACCGATGACGAAGAAGATGAAGATACACCAGTTGTTACAGAAAAAGTGCCAGTAGTAGTATCTACATCTACTCCCTCTAGTAGTGTAATTCAAGAATGGGCTGTTGTTACTGGAAATGAAACTGCTTTGAAATTAATTCAAGATTCCAAGAGAGTTAAAATTTCTAAACCAGAGGAAACTGTCCAACAACAACAGAAACAAGAACAGCAACAACCAGAGGAAGAAGAAGCAGAAGTACAAACTTCTACTGTTTCCAGCTCAACAGTGAAAACTTCGTCATTCCTTAAAGAGTGGGCCGTTGTTACTGGAAGTGAAAAAAAGGAAGGACAAGCTCCTTCAGAAGTAGTATCTAGTCAAGTTCAAGAGCAAGAACAGATTATAGTCTCATCTAGTACTACAGAGGCAGCCGTCACAGATCAACCAGAATCTCAATCTTCAAGTAGTAATGTTGCGAGTGGAACTGATGAGGGTGAAGAAGATGACGAAGAAGAATCGCCTGTCACTGAAAAAGTGGTAGTAAACTCTACAGTTTCAAGCACAACTGTCAAATCTACATCTTTCCTTAAGGAATGGGAAATTGTGAGTGGAGCAGCTGTTGAGGATAGCAGTCCAGATCAACTTGTTCGTGGAGGACCACACCTTTCTGATGGAGGACAAGCACGCGCTGGTTGTGGTATGAGTTTATTTCTCTGATTAAAAAATGTATTTAAGACATTTTAGCTCTCGCAATGTCTAAAATAGACTAATATATATAGAGTAGTATAATTTCCTCCACGTGAATTTAAAAAGGAATTGAAATATGAAATGTGAAATACACAGTAATAGATAGCCAAAGCAAATCGAAAAAAACAAACAAGTGTTTTCAATAATTTGTTATGTACTTTAATAGAGTGCGGTAAAACTCCCTTCCAAGTTCCAGGAGAAGGAGTCAACCATTGGCCTTGGCTAGTAGCTATCGGTACATTTTCAGTTTTACTTATACTAGATTCTAAATTTTGTATTTTTGAAACATCGAAGGCATTGTGTATTTTATTTGTTTCACATGATGTACTCACAATTTTTGTCTTTTTTGTCTTCCATTTTCTATTTTAATTTAGTCAAAAACGGATTTTTTGCTGGAGGAAGACCACATTGTCAAGGAACATTGATTGTGAGTATTATTTATCAATAAACAGAATTTAGAGGAGATTTTCCATCTTTAGGAAAACCGGAAAACCCCAATTTCAAATGGATTTATAATTTTTCATGTGTCCTTTCTTTCATTTCTTGTATTTGCCAGAATAACAAATACGTTTTGACTGCAGCTTCTTGTATGGATGGAATACTACCTGATCGAATTGAGGTTTGGTTGACTGTTCATGACAGTTTGAAAAATTCTGGATCATCTTCTGGAACCCTCAAATTGAGCGTTGAAAAGATTTTGATGCATCCAAATTATCAAAGAGGCAACGGAGAAAATGATATTGCTCTCATCGGTTTGCTTGAACCTATCCCCATTGGAGAAAACAACTATTTTGTACCTGCATGTGTGCCCGCAGGAAAATTAGGTATTTAAGAACACGAAAAGTAATCGCTGTGAATCAAGAATCAAGAACTCTTTTTCTGAGGGGTTCCATATATAAACCCTATAAAATCCATATCCGCTGGCGTCATTCCTTACGTCCCATTCTCGCTAAGAGAAATCGTCATGACTGTTGACCCATTGGATACGGATTTTGTAGAAATGGTTTGTTCTCCCGTCATTTGACGGGCGTTTTTACTTGTAGATGATAAAATTCATTGCTGATTTTACTTTAAACATTTTGTAGACTATAGCGGAATTATGGGTAAAATGGCAGCATGGGGAACCAATGAAATTGGACAATACAATCAACGCATAAATAACAATCGCTTGTGTAAACAGGATATGCCTATCCTTTCCAATGATGTGTGTAACAGAGACACAAGGTGAGCAGCTAACATATTTTATACATACACATTAAACCATTTCATTTTGCAAGCATTGTGCAAAACTGAAAATGCAAACCCGTTATATCGTTTCTTTTGGTGTAAGTAACGACTTCAAAAATATTTTAATCCATTAAATTTAGGTTTAGAGGTCCATCAAGATCACCAAAGGTCACCATGTATTTCAAATGGGCTTTGACTCAAAAATCGGGCATGATGTGGGTGGGGAGAAAAGGAGTGGAGATAGAATTTTTATTAATTTTTATCCTAATAAAGTCGACCTAGTCCACTATGAAAACATGCACGATGAAAAAATTTCAAAAAAATTCCTTCTCGGTTTTCCAGGGGGTCCAAAATGGGAAAAAGTCGTGTTTTTTCTAAGATGTTTTGACCCCTTAGAAAACCGGGAAGGAGTGTTTTGGATTTTTTTCATTGTGCATGCTTTCGTAGTGGACTAGGTCGACTTTATTAGGATACTAATAAAAATTTATCTCCACCCCTTTTCTCCTCACGTACACCATGCCCGATTTTTGAGTCAAAGCCCTTTACATGGTGACCTTTGGTCATCTTGCGCGACGTCTAAACCTAAACCGAATGGATTGAAATTTTCAGAGGTTGTTACTTACACCAAAAGAAACGATATAACGGGTTTGCACTTTCAGTTTTGCACAATACAATAGTCTATTACACATGCATGTTTTTCAGTTGAATTTATTTACATGCCCTAATAATTATACATGGATAAATTTATACCTATATTATATTCCCATTTTAGACACACTGGTCGAATTACAAACAACATGTTATGTGCTGGGTTCATCACACCAAAAGTGGATTCAAATTGTGTTTCGGATGCTGGTGGTGGTTTGATGATCAGCAATGGAGGTCGTCACACTTTGATCGGTATCACAAGCTTTGGCTATACTCCAAACAGAGCTTATTCACCAACAGTGCATACAAGAGTTTCAGAATATCCAGATTGGATTCTACACAACACACAAGATTCAGAATGGTGTAATTAATTAAGGGTCCAACAGGAGGATCAAACACTCACCTAAAACAAACATTAACTTCCTTGAGGAAAATTTAGTATAGAAATTCGCTAATTATAGAGTTTTTGGCCGGAAAATGCATAGGATCTTGTACACAATCTTTACGATTTTATTGCAAATCAATAGATGCGACCTACCCAATATCAATAGGGAAAAAACTCACTAACTTTTATACAAAATGTTTTAATACTGAAAGAAAATCTATACATATACATATTTCGGCAATTTCCTCAATAGAAACATATTGAAAAGTCCAATGCATATTATGCAAAATTGTATAGAGTTTTTCTCATGGTTGTTAATTTATGCTAATTTGTACCTTCTTTTTTTAATATTTATTTCCATATTAATTCGTAAACAAATCGGAACTGAAAACTATATATATATATTTATTTATTTATTTATGACAATGGTTTATTACCGTTAAATAAAAATACAAACCACAAAAACTTTTAAAAAGTCTAATACTATAACGTGTTCTGGTTTCTTTCACACCAAAAATTTTTATAACATTATTATTATTGAAGCAAATTCCTCAATTTTGGTAAATGAGTGAAACAGCAAAGGGGAAAAGTGAATTTCTGCCAATGAAAATGAAAATGAAAAGTCGATAGGGTGGCAATTTATTGAATCTCTTTATCATAAGCATGAGCAATGAGCACCCTGCTGTTTGACGTTTGACCATTTTTTCAAGTTCATGATACTCGACCACTTTTTACCTGCACTTCCGTGATAAATATTCAGAAAAAAAAACGCAACAAAGTATACACATGTATAATTTATAATAATCTGTAGAATATAATATTGATATTCCGCAATGCATGCAAACGAACACATAGTTTTAAATCGTACACAGAGGGTTTTACACATTACTTTTCTCTGCATGTCAGAAATTATTAGCATTATAGTAAGCAGTTAGCAAAGAGCAAAGAGAATTTTGATAAACTATAGACATAACATGTACTACTACTTACTATGTACGTGCTAAGTACTGTTGAAAAACTAGTAGCACAATAATGAATCGCTGCGTATGTATAGTGTATCATATAATATGACATACATAAATGAAAGAAGCTTCCGTCTGTACATTTTACATGAAATGTGTAATGTATAATTTATCATCTTCACTTTTGCACGATAATTGAGTGATTTGTTACTTACTTAAATCCAACAACTTTGTAGACTAAACGAGAAGAAAGTGCACAGTATTAAAGGTCGTTTTCTCTCTTTAATTGTACATTGTACATATATACCTACGCTTATAGTGGACGTTGCAAATATGTATGTCTATCACAAATCAGAACCATATCAGTCAATCAATCATGTTTTTCTATGATAATTATATTACTAATTGTTATAGCTTATGATATGTAACGAAAATATATATAAGAAAAACAAAAAAAAGTGAATGAGAACGATTTAAAAGGTATATACACACATTAGTGAATCTTTTAGTATAAGCATTTGCTAAATTTCCCGATGCCTTTGTTGCTAAACTTTTTTAAATCAATGTAGAGAATGAGATGAGAGTAACAGGCTCTTTTCACATAGTACTTACAGCATTATGCACAATAGACACACAACATTAGAAATCAGAAATCAGAACAGAGACAAAGAGACAACGGCAAAATCCAAAAAATCTCGTCCAACAAAGTCTTGATTTGACTGATAGACAGAAAGCAAGAAAACTTATTGATCCAATGGATTTATCTAAATTTGATTGTGTACGGAGATGACAAACGTCTCTTGGGTATTCTAGTTTTTGATTTAATCTCTTGGCATAAGAGACTGTCGATAACATCTATTAGCAATATTGTCGTGTGGCTACTTGAGATTTTAGACTTCAGACTGTGAGTGTACATTGTGCGTTGTGCATACATGTTTGTGTGTAGATGGGACTGTTTACTTTTGTGCTATAGTTTTACTCTTGATTCTTGATCTAAATCAACGCTTCATAATATATTCTTGAAAAGAGAGATAACAGTTGGTAAAGAGGGTAAGCCGATGGTGGCTTTTTTTCTTTTGTGGAATGCAAATCCCTCATCATCTTGTTTTCTTTGTCACCCTCAGCTGCATCTTCCTCATCTTGGACTTTCCTCACATTTCCAGTTCTTCTTTACCCAAGGTACATTTAAACATGGATCAAAAACAAAAATAAATAAAGTTGTACGTAAAAACATATATAACACAGATGATCTGATTACACTTTACACTTTCTCTCCTCAATCTTTAAAGGTCCCAAGACTTAGAGACAATGAAGGAAAACAAGGAGCCAAAACTTTTGAATTATTCTCCGATCCGGAACAAGAAGATCATCATAATGTCCCAAATGGGCATAGACGACGACCAACAACACAGAATGAATCGACAAATCCAGTCTTTTATTCCCGCCAAAGATCTTCCGGATGCAGTAATTTCTTGAAAAGATTCATCATGAATCATGACATGAATAAATGAATTGAAAATTTATAAAGGGCAAAAGTGAACAAAATATTTGTAAATCCATTTTTGAATTTTAATATTCTGTTTAGAATGCGGGAGAAAACCATTTGCAGACAATTTATTTCCTATAGTAAACTTTCAGTACAAAAATCATTATGATTCAGACTCTGATGTGGATTCGGATTTGGCACAGCCTTTAATTGTCGGTGGCTCATCGGCTGATTTATACGAGTATCCCTGGATGGTTGCAATCGCCGTAAGATAGATAATGTTTGTTTATGAAATATATGGAACAAAAACACTGCTTACATACTTGTAAAGTGCCACAAACAAAAACATGGAAAAATCCCTTTTAAAATTGCTTTGCCTTTTAGGATATCAGCATTCCTCGGCAGAAAATTGGTTGTGGAGGAGTTTTAATCAACAGCCATTTTGTTCTAACTGTAAAATCAAAAATAATACTCATAATTCAATATTTTTGAGATTAAATGCAAATGTAGTGTAATATCTTGTAGTGCTTACAGTTTACTTAGAGTCTTTCGAGAAAATTCAAACTTTCACTCTGTATTATTTATGAATGTAGACGCGTGTGTATTGTGTATTTTGTTGAGCGACAGAGTGATCACTGTAAAAAACATATTTTTTTTACTGTTTCTTGTTGTTTTACTATCAATCCCATTTGGGTCAAGGCCGCCCATTGTGTGTACCACAAATTTTTATGGTGGACTGAAGTGTGGTTTAATGCTCATGATATGAACCAAGTGAGAACTGATGGTAATATAGCCACTTTTACACAAAAAACTTTTAGAGCTTTTACTACTAAATATCCATAACTATAATATTCAATATTCAATAACAATTGATGCAATTTTTTTATCTAATAAATACATGTAAGCAAACGTCCTAAGAAGAAAAGTGAAACGTTTCATTCTTCATCCAAAGTATCCTCAGTTCAGCCGAGAACATGATATTGCTCTGATAGAACTCAAAGAACCTATTGATTTCACTCGTACTTCAATAAGGTAAAGATAATATAATATAGATTATCCTTATTATTTTTTACATATTATATGTGAAAATCAACTAGAAAAATTGAAAATGAATTTGTACAGTCAACACTCAAAATGCTTGTTCTCAATTCAATATGCAAACTTTCACTAGCATAAAATTTTTTATTCCTTTTCTTTATCATCAGTATAAAAAGATAATAATCATTTTTATTACTTTCATAGACCGATATGCCTTCCCACTTCAGATTTGAACGATTTTGCAGGAGAGATGGGAGTATGTACAAAATACACAATACAATGCTACAATTCGAGTTATCAAAACAATTATTTAGTGTCCTTTTCCTTTGATCTTTAGAACTTAAACTTTGAAATTGAAGATAATATTCAATAATAAAAATTATTTAAGGTCGTTGCTGGTTGGGGTTACAATTCTTCATTCAGTGGTAATTTTTTTGGATATTTATACAAAAATATTCATCTCATGCCACACAACACATTATGTGACTTTCTTTCTTCTTTATCCTTTTGTATTCCATCTTTGTAAAACTAAAACATCCTGTTTCCTCTGCCCTTTTCCTAATTCCTAATAATTTTGTTTGCATAAAAAAAGGAGTACGGACGTCATCGTTGCACAAAGTTACTGTACCTATTTTGAGTCATAAAGAGTGTCGAAAAACTGGCCATGGAAATGCTGTTCATCCCACAATGTTGTGTGCTGGTGACGTGAAGAATGGAGGAAAAGATGCTTGTTATGTACGAACATTTTTTTAAACAATAATAATTATTACTATTATTATTTATTATCATTTCGACAACTAATTTACTTTTATGCACAACTACGACAACAATGGTTCATTGTAATTTGTTTCCTTTCTTAGAGTGATTCCGGAGGTCCACTTATAGTTGAATATGGAAATAGAAACGTCTGTGTGGGATTGGTTGCTTGGGGACGTGGTGAGTTTTTATACATGTGCAATGTGCACAATGCAAATTGCACAGCATAAATACTTAAAAAGCTTTTCAATTCATGTCAAATGTCAATATAATGCAATAATACTGAAATAAATGTGTTTCGAAAAATTTTTGCAGGGTGTGGGAGAAAAGGTTTTCCGGGTAATATGTAAACATTTCTTTAGTATTTATCTTAAGAGTATGTTCAATTTAAATTATTGATAAATGAACCCATTGAACAACAGTTATAATTTCTATTTCATTTCTATACTTTCAACAAATTTGGATATAATTGTATTGCATTCACTTTGAAATATTTCGTGCATAGTGTATTTAAGGCAAACTACAAATACGGTAAAGTCTTCGTGATTCCTGTGAACATTTAGTTTAACAATATGTTTTTGTTTTGTTTATATGACTTTTATTTCAAGGTGTGTACACACGAGTATCCTGTAAGTATTACTTATCATTTCCATTTTAACCACTAACAAAAGTACAAACCTACTAAAAGAATATGAATTATTTATTTATGATTCACGTTCTCCGACTGAACCAACACAAAAATCCATTTCAAGAGACAATGACACAAATAATATTTGATATACATATAGTATGAAATATGAAGATGCTTTAAATTGTTAAATATTTAATTTTATCAAGCCTATTTGAAATGGATAACGACGGAGGCACGGAGCGGTGAATGGTGTCATCGACTAAACAATAGGTTCCTGCAGAAATTTCACAAGCACTAAAGTTTTTAAAAAGTAAAACTTTTTCAGTGTTGTCCATTTCTATTTATGTTACGTTATGTATTTCTAACTTATGATGAGCCATGTAAAGATTGGAAATGGGGTAGTTTACTCAATAAAGCAATGGAAAAATAAATAAAACTGTGAAATTTTACAGTTGCAATTTATAATCGCACCTTTTCTACATATTGAATTCTTATTGTACATTGTACATTGCACATGATATTACAATAGGGGTAAACAATAGTGTACTCCTATTATCATGTAACGTGAAAAGTGAAAAATATTATGAAAAGTTTTCAAAAACTGCTGAAAATTGATATTCCACGGCATTTTATATATTAATTTAAAATTTGGTGTGCTGTTTTGTGTTTGTATTACTAACCTGAATAAAGTCAGAGAAATTCGAAAAGATGAGAAAGAAATAATTCTCGGGAATCATAGTAATCACGTATGCCTTTTGGGTTTATTCCGTATTTTTTTTGCAATTGTTATTTGTTGTTTGGGTGTGTGTCATATTCATATTCCTATCGGGCTTGTACTCTACATTCTACATGCTTGGTGTGTGTTGTTTGTGTATATAGTTTCAAGTTTCAAGTCATTGAAATCGAAATGCATCATATAACAAAAGGAAACATTTATGCATTTTGTGCACGGAGGTTCTGATCCTATGGAAAGAGAATCTTTTTTACAAGGAGAATACAATGTGTCTACTTGAGCTTTAGCAGAGAGGGATTTGAAATTTTCAATAATATTATAGTAATTACATAGTTGTTGATAATTGACCAATCTGTATTCTCCTTGTAGGTCGCAGGGCGAAAAGAACAAATTATCAAAAACTGTGGACGTAAATGGGTGATAAAAAATGAAGAACGAGTATCAGTAATAAGTAATTATCAGTGTGTGTAGTGTGTATCAGTTTCCTTTATCGTCATCACATGTATATCATCTTTTGTACCACAAAGTAGGAAATGTGTACATGTGCAAATGTCTAAGTTATGAGAGACTTAAGACTTGAGACAGGTCTATACATTGACTTACTACTTACTACACAAACTTCGTTTGATATTTTTTAAGCAGCTAGTCTACATGTAGGTAAAAGGTAAAATGTCTTTAATCCAAACTCCAAACACCGGATTTGGCCATCACTTTTGTGAGAAAACTGGGTCAGCAAGGGGGTAAAAATATTACAGTTTCTGTTTGACTACATGTGACACCAAACGATGATCTTGTTACGTGACTAACTTGGATTTTGGATTAGGTAGCCACTTGAAACAACAACAAATTTTTTCCTTACACTACAGTACGGTATACACATAAAGATTGATGTAAATATTATGGCATAGGACGAGAATGTAATAATAATATGAGCTCAGCTTATTTTGAGAGCGATTTGGAATTTGGATTACTTGTTACTTTTGATACATAATACATAATAAATACAATTTTGACATGGTATACTTCTACAGTCTGCTTTTTCATATACTCAAAAAGAAAACAAAAACATCATTTCAGTATAATAAGAACAATATCAGCTTTAAACCACACTGACAACTTTTCATAATGCGTACAGGGTTTTTCAAACCTAACAACAATGTGTATTTTATCTGCTTGCTCCATATTATGTGTAAAGATTTTTTTCTTCATAGTCAAGTTCAGAAGGATCAAATGAGAAAAATCTCACATTCTGTTTTGGGGTGAAAATGTTTGTGGTTTTTTGGAACCAAGGAAGATTACTCCAAATGTAGAAAATCTCAATGGAAATCTCCTTGTCGATTGACATGAAATTTGATTGAAATCGTCAAATTTTTAATTTTGAACCACCTTGTACATTTATGAGCACTTCTTTACTGGTTTTAATACTTGCATCTGTTTAATATTAAAGGAGTGAACTCATGTGTTTTTTGTGTATAAATATTAGTAACGGAGACAGACAAAGGTAAAAGTTGTAACACACATTTCGTATGTATTGTTTCAAGTTTGCAGCACAAAGCATAACATATAACATGTTGTGGATTGTGTATTGTGTATTAGGGATTAGGGACAACCACAACAAAGAAGGACACATGAAGAATAAAGTACAACAAGAAAAAGAAGAACACACACTTGCATTTTACCTACTTTAACCAACAAACGTCCTTATCATCATCATCAGCTAGCCCCAAAAGATGAGTTGTGGATTAGTGAGACGTTGTGAGTTGTGAGACTGCAGAGAGTAAGTTGTAATAATACATATCCAATAGCCAAAATCAAAAACCGGTCTTCATACAGACTTACAATTTACACACGTTTCACTTGGTGATACGAGATACGAGATACGAGTTAAATAATAAAGCGCGTGTATACAAAAACATAGTTATAATTGATACCATATAGCATATAGTAAAGAGTAACATGTAGTTTTGACTTATGACTTATGACAAAACCTCAAAACTCAGATTCAAACTTTTTTTTACAACGCCTTGTCCCATTATATTCCTTTGATGTATCACACTCTGTGGGCATATGGCATACCGCATACTTTTGCATACTATACATGCATAAATAAACAAATAAGCAAAATCTTGTACAAATTCACGTGTTTTCCTCCTCATCGGCTACCATATTAAAAAGAACTCAATATTTTATAGTGGTGTGTGAGTAAATTGATCTGCATGTATTATTCACAATGTACAACATTACTGTAGGCAGCAGGGAGTAGGGAGATGGTACAGTAAGACAAAGCACTAGCCTCTAACACTCTAACATACTCTACATAATCACGATTTAATAAGAATACTTATGATAGAATGCCAAGCAACAGGAAAAAACATGATGATTACGTCTCAGTCTCACGTCGCCAATCTTTTTGTCTACCTCTCGATGGAAAAGCCCTCATTCACTCACTCACTCACCTCCTCCTTAAAAGTGTTCCCCAATTTCGTCTACCATTTCGTATTTACTACTTACATATGTACACATGTTTGATGTATGTTTTATGACAGTATTAAACCTTTACTTTAGCGCGGATAAAGTGTCTCACCTGTACCTCACATGTACAATGTACAGTCTACACATATACCACTGTAATTTGGGCTTTGTAAGTCCAGTTTACAAGGAAATTAGAGAAGAGGAAGGAGGAAATCTATATAAGAGGGAAGACAAGGGTCAGAAATGCTGCTAGTCTTAGAGTAGTTTTAGAGTCATGAAGATCTTTTCATCTGTGATTTTTTTAGTGTATAGTTTTACTTTTCTCTTCCTCCTCAGTTCCTTTACACCGTCATGTAGTAGTTTACGAATAAGGGATCCAACTCAGATCCAAGAACAGCTTCCTCAAACTACAAGTAATCCTACCTATCTACAGGTACACTGAAAATGTAATAAGTTTTTTGTGGTGTTTATACATAATATCAAAATTTTGAACAGTGAGACTTATTGTGTTTTTAACTTGTGTTTTTTGCTATATAAAGTGTAATAATATGCATATTATTGTATTGTATTGTCCATGTGTGCCATAAAATAATAGAATAACGACGAGGAGCCAGTTCAAAATGACGAGACAACTACTGTGATCACATCTTTGGAAGACGATGTTACAAGTGACGCCAGCTTACTGGATGAACCAATCACAAGAAACACAAGAATTGACTGCCGTAAGAAGATAACATTGAGAAAAAAATGTATTATGATTAAAAACAAAATTATATTAAAAAGTTGACATTTTCCATCAAGTGCAATGTAGAAATTTAGAGCCACAAATATGCAATTTCTGAACTTTTTTTTTCAACTCGGCTTGAGTAACGAGTAATGAATTTCTATAACCATCGACTAATCAGTGTTTTTTGGGGGGAATATTGACAGAATGTGGAAAGCAAGAAACGATTGGAATCAATTTCAATGTTTCCAAAAAGGAAAGACTGGACACTCAACCATTCATTATTCCAGCGGAAGAGGCAGAAGTACGCGAATTTCCATGGATAGCTGCAATTACTAAGAGAAAATGGGATGGAAAGAATCATGTAGTTTGCGGAGGCTCCCTCATCAATTCCCGCTATGTCATCACAGGTATTGTTTTTTCAAGCCTTTCACCCACAATTTGTTTTCTTGTACCTTCGTGATTCGTGATTCATATGGTGAAAATTGCACAGAAAGTGTACAAGAAGAGATAATCAAAAAAGTATATATGCTGTATAAAATAAATTCCTGTAGCACCACTGGATCAACATCACATCTGATGAATGTATTTTTTTCAATTTCGAAATTCTAATAGCTGCTCACTGTATCAAGAATCAACCCATTTCCCGCATGGAGTTGGCATTCAATGTTCATAATTCCAGTGCCATGAAAGACGATCCAGAAGTTGAGATCCGTAAAATTCGCCGATTTATCATTCATTCGGGTTGGAATCAGGAAACTGTGGATAATGATATTGGTCTCATTGAGTTATCCACACCAATTGACTTTACCAGCTCCCGAGCCCGTCCTATTTGTCTACCAAGTCTTAATGACTCAAGTCTACTCACTACATTTGATGGACTCAATGCTACAGTTGCAGGTAAAACAAAAAGAAGAAACAAAGAGAAAGCACTCCATTTCACATATATTATGTCTTTACATTTTACATCTAGACAAACGGTGTCTTTGTAAAGTCTAAAGTCCAAACTTTTCCCACAAGCTGTGACAAATTTTCTGAAATGTTGGATGTGTCATCATTATATCATATACATTATTTCCAATTTCAGGATGGGGATATACAAAACCTCAAGGACCTAATTCTCAAGTTTTGAACAAAATCGCTGTTCCTGTTTTAAGTCATCAGGACTGTCAAGAAAAGACCATATACAAGGACAAAATCCTACTTTCCATGATTTGTGCAGGATATTTAGAAGGACGCCGAGGTAGAATACATAAAAAAAATCTGAATTTTGTATATTTTCTTCATCAATTTCCACGTTTTAAGTTTTAAGGACATCTTCATTCTTCATTACCTATCATGTTTATTACTTCAATTCCAGATGCATGTACTAATGATTCCGGGGGACCATTAATGGTACAAGACGGGGACAAAACCGTCTTAATTGGACTTGTCAGTTGGGGTCATGGTTGTGCACGCCAATTAGCGCCTGGTGTAAGTCTTTTCATTCACATTCTTCCCATCTCCATTACTTGCACAATAATTTATTTTTTATTTACATTGTAACTTTTTATTTTTTTCCATTAGGTTTATACGCGAGTTTCTCGGTACACTGACTGGATTAATAAGCAAATTACAAAGGGTGACTGGTGTCAGAGCTGATATCTCAAAAAAATCTAGTGTACTTTGTTTATTTATTTATTTATTTTTTTAAAGATACAGTTGTTATTATTTATTGTGCTAATTTAATCTGTTTTAAGTATACCATGCTAAAAGTCTAAAAGTCAACTGAGGTGATGAGTACACACACATTTAGGGAAATTGGGTGAGGTTTCAGCTAACAATTTCTCAGTTACTGGAGAAAAAAATTTACACATTCTAAACACAAAATATCAGTACACAGTACATAACACTTTCATTCACAAATACAAAATACAAATCAATCAGCCATTTGTACACACTACACACTACACACTCACACACACATTTACACATTCAAACATAAATTTATGTACACAGTAGCTTTCTGGACCCACAAATTACAATTACAACTTTCACACACTTTTCCCAAACATGTACAATACATAACATTTAAGATACATGGACAAAAATGACACTTTTTCAAAAATTTACATGATTTTTTACACATACATTGTTAAACATTCAACACATTGGGACACTAATTTATCTTACATTAATACAAAAACACACACATGCACGTAGAACGTACACACGATACAAGCACGCACATTTTTACCGTTAAATGTTATACAAAAAATAGTTACATGTAACCTAAATTTTGAAACACAATGATACAAGCTCACATACACATTCCAATCCCAAAGCTGCAGAAAAACCGATTCAAACAAGCACAACACAAACACACACATTATTATACAACAAAAAGATCTCTTTTTTAACGAAAGTAAAACTTTACCCAAAGACTTTTACCAAAATTAGTAGAAAAATGCTAGCAATGACTGTTACAACTTACAAAGCTTCAAATTTTCAATGAGTTAACACAACACAAATTACATGCACACTACTAGTAGTAACAAACCACATTGAACATGACACATTCACAGATTAATTTTTGATTTTTGCAAATACCGACATCCATACACATGCATATACAAAGACACTCACTAAAATTTGTTTTAAATGTTACCGATAACAAAATGGACAAGACACCCACTAAATTTTTGTAGCTCAGATGTTACATATTCAACCACATTGAAACATCCACATCCACATAGGAAGAGAGGCACTACATAGTATGTAGTACATACTACATACATTATAGAAAGTAAACTTTCGTATTATGTATTATGTAGACGCCTGATACACTCCACAAAAATATCACACAAATTTATTTAAAGCACAATACAAACACTGCATACATACACTTTTACACAAAAACTACATATTTAGTATATTGTAAATTACACCTACATTTATTTACACAACAACGAGAAACATTTATAATTTTTATTTATTATCAATCAAACATTATGTACTAAGACTTGTCTATAATTACAAAAGGACTGTCATTATTTCTACACTACACACTACATCACACAGACGCAAACAAACAAACCCTCAACATACATAATACCTACACTCCTAACATTTTCCTCATACATAGACAATAGACATTCACACGAACACATGTAACTAGGTACATAACGAGGGTTTTCTTCTCAAAACCAAAATATCACATCTTACATGGGATATTTTGATTTTGAGAAGATAACCCGCAATATACATATTACATATTGAGCAAGAGAAAGATACTTTCTCCTGAGAACAGACCCACAAACAGAATTTTTATGATCCACACGAACCCTCCTATAACTGCACACTGCACACAACAACACAACACAAGTAAACAAAATACATAATATGTACATACATATCGAAATCTAAAAGCCAAAAACACCAGACCATTACATATTCTGTTAAATAGGAGTGAAAGGTGGCCTTGGTATTTTTTTAAAATTAAAGTACAGAGTCCTTCATTTTTCACTCCACTCTCAGAATTTGGAACCCGGAAAATATTTTGAGCTACCTCACAACATTAAAACTACAACAATATACAATTGAAATTATGACTGCTACACGTTTCAGCCTCTTCCACACATACTATATAATACATAATATACATATTCACACACGACACACATAAGCAAAACCACACAAAGACACAGCGATACATACACAAAATATTATAAAAGTTAGAACAGCGTCCAAACTGGGAAGATGAGAAATACAAATCACCCAATAACTGCATAATAATATGGTAAGTTGACTCATCAACAAAATGATAAAACAGTTGACGAATTTAGTTGGCAGGTACTTCAATATTTTTTATTATGTACGAGTTAGAATGATTTCGTACATAGAAATTGCTACATATATGTACATGCATATATTTTCGTATGCATTTTCAAGTAAAATTATACAGACTATAGACTCTATAGTACTATAGTGAAGTGAGTTCTAAGTTGTATCTACTACAACGTAAAATTTCACTAGCTTTATTGCAAACAAAACCATAAGATGAATTTATGAGAGGGTCGTAAAAATGCAAGTGAAATAAAAACTCAAAATAAACACCACCAATTCTTTTTGAAAGTTTCGAAAAATTTCACAATTTTTATTCTTCGATTTATTACTTATTCAACATTATATTTTCATAATTAACTATTGTACACATATACACACGCTCAAACTCTTCTGTATGTATGTAAGCTATAGACAAGTTCGAAATTTAAGTCAAATACTGAATCTCTGGAGTAATGCAGTAGTACATAATTCTTTATTACTTATTATTATACCATCAAGACTTTCATGATGTACATAGTACATAATATAGTATTACAATGGATGGTGATATTGATTACTGCTGCACTATAACTCATGTTAAAAAATCGTATGTATAAACCTCTCTGCTTCATTTCATTTGAATCATAATAATAATAATTAATCATAATTGTCATACTTATGTATATTTTATTTGGAAGAATTTGGTTTTTTTTTTTCAACGTTTCGTCACAATTGTACGTAAGGAAAGTAATAAAATTATTATTACATCCATTCTTTCCGAATTATCATACACTCAAACTATTAACTTCAACCATGTAGATTTCGAGTAAATTTTACTAATAATTATCAAATATTATATTATTACCTAATTACCTATTGCGATATTGAATCGGATTTTCTTATTTTAACGATTTGCAACATATTACAACTGTGTAAACGGTTTTATAATCGTTCATAAACTTTGGAAGAATTGTTTTAGAAATAAAAATTACAAATTATTTTCAAACTCAGTGCATAGCTTATACAGACACAAATAATGAGTTTCATATAATCTAAGCAGTATATCACTGAAAACTTATTGTATTTTATAATTTAATATTTTGGTACACTATATATTTCCATTTCCAGCAATACCCATGAAAAAATGAAAAATTCATTGCACATATATAATATGTATCATCTTGCTAGAAAGATAATCACATCATGCTCAACGTCTCTCTTTTGTCTCTTTCGTTCTTTTTGACATTTACTGGATTTAAACTACTCGAGTAATTTATCATCAATCTAATATCTAATTAGCTAATTTTGTGCATCTGCTACTATACATTGAAAAAATGTACCATGTTATTTCATTTATACTCTCTAATTTCACACACGTACAGATACATGCACTCACTCGCTCTTAACTATAATTTATTATTAAAGAAATACAAAAAGATGATCCCTAAATAATATTTAGCAGTTACACACATAATTTTCCTTAAATTTACAGAGTCTCTAACAACATTTGTGTGCGCACATTCTACAATATTCCATATTATAATAAATACTATTTCAAAAAAATGTTTTTGCAACCTGTAAAGTATTTTATTACTTTAATATTAAATATTAGGTTATTTTATTTGCTGTGTAGCTTTAAAAAAACTTATTTGTTTCCAATCACAATTGATTTCAAATAGCACAGAGCTTAGCCTAGTGCTATACAACCGTTAACGATGTATTGTTGTTACTTATTTCTTTACCTATTTAAGTAATTATTAGAATCAAAATAATAATAATAATAAGTATTATTATTATTATTGCTACAGTATTTGCTATGCATGTTTGTGGCATCCAGGAG
>JAQGBH010003127.1:0-21085 GCA_034698265.1 Sminthurinus aureus | reverse complement strand
GCATGCATCTATCTAAAATAGAAAAAAAGTTGTGGCCAAAAAACATGGTGTCCCTAACTTTTTGCACCATACCCTATGTGCGTATGTATGTTGTATGTTGTGTGTGCATAAAATGCACTATGCCCGTAGCTGAATGCATATTATGAGGACTCTAGACTCTTGATGATTTTTTCTGCGTCTGGTGTATTGTAAATTGTGGATTGTAGTTTGTAGTTTGTAAGGGACTCGTAAAAACCTTCAAATTACGATTACGATTACGACCGTGTACAAATCTATTCTCCGTTCGCTGTTCTCTGTTTTCTGTCCTGTCCTTTTGTTTTCATCCCTTTGTCTTTTGCAACCAATGTAGAGTGTAGAGTGGGGAATAAACTGAGGGTTTTGTGTTGCATGTGGATTGTGGATGTATTCAATAAATAAGGTCATAAACAATGGTCACGATATTATAATATGGCTCCGGCTTTGGCTTTGGTGCGGAGTGAAGAGTGAAGAGCGAAGAGGGTAAATTAAGCGAAATTTGAGATGCGTGAGAATCGGAGATCCGAGATCCGAGATTCGAGATGGAGAATTGGGAATCTCAATTAAATGACAAACATTTAAATACAACAAGTTGCGTAATTTTGAATGTGCATTCTTTTAGACTTTTTGACTGTAGATTCTAAATTTTGTTTTGAGGGTGTAAAGTGAAAATGTTGATGAGTTGAAAAATGGTCAAAAGGGAAAAGGAACTTTTGTAAATTTTAAACAGTAATAAACATTGTAAATTTTCAATAGAAATCGTTTATCTACAGTGTACAATGTACAACAGTGTCGAGTGTACAGTGAACAGTGGACAGTAGTTAGGTAAATGAGGAAATGAGGAATGATGGTTGCTAGTTGAAATACAAGTCCCACCAGCAGTGTCCAAAGCACAGAGTATATATAGCAAGTCCAGTGTCCAGCAGAGTTGTTAGAATTCTGTGGATTTTTCTCCTCCAACTTATTGCCAAGAGCTGAATTTAGCTGTGTTGAGCTGAGCTGAGGCATAGAATAGAATAGAAGAGACGGAAGAATGGAGCTGGAATGAGGAATTGTTTGTGTAGCAGTGGGAGGTAATCGGGGTAACTTTGAACATTGAACATATAAACTACAAACTACACATAGAAATAAATATCCCTCGTTTGCTCTACGCTTTGCTCCGTCTACTACTTTTTACTCTTCATAATCGTCCGTTCTCCAAAAAACCATAAAAAATTCGAGTGCATTCACATTCACAGTTAAAAGTTGTCCGGAAAAAATGGAGTATGGAATATGGAGAAAAATACTGATATTGCCATCACCAGTCAGCAATTGAAAATCCAAAGTCCAAACTCTAAATTCTACAGTCTACAGTGTACATATGTGCGTAGTGTGTAGGCAGACCACCCGAAGTTTTTGCTTTAGTTTGGATTGGTTTGGATTGGTTCGGTTAGCCTCGTGTAATTTCCAAACTCCAAACAGCCCATTCTCCTCATTCCACCAACATATTTCAACACACTTGTCCTAAAACGTAGAACGCATAAGTCATTGTTGAGCGTTAACGATAGCGTTAAACGGTCTCCATAGGAACCAAAACATGAGGGATGTCCTACCGATAGGAAACCGCAGGTTTTCACTTATTGTCATTGATCATTCATCATTTAACATTGAACATTAGAGGTTGCAGATTGGACAAAGAGGGCATCATGTTTTGGATACTTTTGAAAAGTGGAGGTTCTAAATGCTGAAATTCATGTGATTTCACATTACAGTAGCTGGTTTTAAGCATATAGGTCGATTTCCTGCAATTCTACAGCAACTTAATGTCCGCATAAGCGCCTCAAACAAAACGAGTGGCGTTCAACTGTTCTAACCTAAACTATGCATCTACAATTATTTTGTGTGCCAAAAACTGGAGCACACTTTTTTACTCTATATTTTTTTAGATGAAAAAAAATCACAAACCATTTTTTTGTCCGTCCAAATTCCAAATTATGCAGTATCCAAAATCCATTGTGGATAATTTTAGATCCAGGTGCATTTTTGCCGTATTAAAAGTGACAGAGCAGACGGTGATAACATTTTCCAATTGTGCACTTTCTTCTATTTGAATCGCGAATTGAAGAAGGAATTTTGGATTCACATTGACAGAGGAGTTTCAATCCAAAAAGGAGCTTGCAACTTGGAAGAGTTGGGTTTGGATACTCGTGGATTCGTGGATGAAAATTGTGTGTGAGGTGAATGTGGATGTTGATGTTGATGTTAATGGAATAGGAAACATTTTCAGTAGCTGAATGAGTGAGTGAGTGAATGAGTGAGCTATAAAGAGTTTTCCACTTTTCAGCAGATATGTGTAGTTTCCAGTTCCAGTTCCAGCTCATCCTCACAGAAATGGACACGCACATGGTAAACTACAAACTACTGAGTGGAGACTGGAGACTGGAGACAGTCTGAGCAAAGTAATAGTTTTTTTCCATCAAGTTTCTTTCCGAGTGGAAAGTGGAAGATGGAGGCGGATGAAGAAGGCAAAGAATGGATAAGGAGCGATAGTGACAGACAGATAATAGAGCCTTCTCCTTCCTCATCCTTGTTTATGAGCAAACTACCAGTACCCATACCCATACTAGTTCTCGGAACAAGAACAAGAACAAGAGAAAAGTGAGGTCTCCATTAGAAAGTTTCTCCTAAATTTTCTACTCCCACCAGAACCAGATACTTGCAGATCCAGCACTTGCTCCTCATCTTCTCCTCGATCCTGGAGAGTGGAGAGTAATAGCTAAAAATATACAACCTACTTGTTTTCAATCTCCATCTCCATTTCCATAGCCACAGCTCACAGCTTAAAACCTACTCCATTCTCAATATCTCAATATCTTTCTTCCCACGCAAACAAAAATTCGCTCATTTCCAAGCTTTTACATTCTCTATTTATTTTTAACTGTAGGATTTTCAAAGGTCATTAAGGAGCAACTCTTTTGAATTTTGAAATTTGAATTTCCATGAAATTTTTTCAATCCTCCTGATTAGTTATCACTACATTATTTTCTATTTTCTACACCATTATTAATTTTAGTTCTTTCTTGTTTTCTACCGGAAGTTCAACTCGTAAAAGAAAAAGTCATATAATTTCATATCTCAAGTCTCAAGATTCTCAAGAATATTTTGGGTATGGCGTTTTGTCTACAACTTTAAACGTATAATTTTCTCAAGCTCAAAGCTCAAAACTCTTAGCTCAAAATGGGGTTGAGAATAAAATAAGAAATAAGAGTGAGGTCCTCTATATTTAATATTTTTACCTGTGTTTGTATCTTCTCCGTACTGATTTTTTACAGCTGTACAATCTACAACCGACAGCTTGTACATTGTACATTGTACAGTGTACAGTTTGTACATGTAAAATTTGAGCATGGAGTATAAATGGGTAAAAATGAAATGAAAATAAAAGCAATAAAAAAAATTGTTCATTTTTTCCCTTCTTCTTCTTCCGAGTTGCAAATTACCAATGGAGAATAATTTTGCCTTTAATAATTCTAATTCTACATTTTATATGTTCTCTTTTCTGCTGTTTGTTGTCCATTGTCTGTTGTCTGCTCTTCGTTCTTCCTCTTTCCTCCATTTTCCTGAACATTGAACATTGAACATTGAACAGCGAACAGTGCAAAGTGTACAGTGTAAAAACCTTCATAGAGAATGGAAAATGAAAAAGGTGTAGAGCAAAAAGCATTTGTTTATTCCTCCAATTTTCTTGGAAGTTGCAATTGCAAGTTGTGGTTTTTTTGCCCAAAATAAAAGGTTTTTACTCTTATTTTTTACCTTGTACATTTTAGTACAGTCACTGACAATGAGCAAGATTCAGAGTACAAGCAGATAGAACTTGGAAGCACCCAAAATCTAATAGAAAATAATAACAGTCATGAGTCATGACGATCCAGATGATGATGATGATGATGATGATGGCATCATCAAGTCTGTTTTTCACCTGAATTTACCTATGGTTTAAAACTTTAATGTATGAAATTGGCGGGTGTAGACTGTAGAGTGTAGAGTGTAGAGTGAAGAATGGGGACTGAATCACAGTCCACTACTGACTACTGACTACTGACTTCAGTTTCCTCCTATTCCATAGGACACAGGACTAATTGCATTTTTATAATAAAAGAGTATGAAAAACTAAAAGAGAGCTGAGACATTAGTTTTATCCATTCTTTCTTCTCCATTCAACAGTGAAATGGAAGTTAGGAGGAAAAAATGATGACATGACACAAATCAAAATTACTGCAAAAAACTTATGAAAAAGATGCAGTACACAACAGTCACTTTTCATCCGGCAAGAATTTATCTACAATCTACAATTGAGAATGTTGTTGGTTGTTGAATTTCATCCTACATTTATTTTATACTTCTTTTATTATTCCATGAACAAAATATAAAATACAGGTGCAAAATCGGAGTAAAGTGTGAAATGATTCACTGATTTACAAGGAAATGCAGAATACTTTTGATTTTTGATTTTTGATCATGAAACAAACCACAAACCACAACTAAACATTTTCTGCTTTCGTATTAGCGAATATTAGTGAATACCTAGATATTCTTGTGACAATTGACAATTGACAGTTGGTTTAAAGTTTAAATTCAAATTATATAAATAGCGAGAATGCTCCAGAGGTAGCATCACGTTGCAAGTTAAACTGCAAAAAGGCTGGATGCTAAATACGGTAGATTGTAGGTTGTAGGTTGTAGGTGCTTTTAATGGAAAGTGCAAAGGTTGTAAAACTCACAATGCACAACGCACAAGGCATAAATTGATAATAACAATGAACCATAAAAACGTACATGACACATTTATCCAAAACATAGGCAAAATGACAAGGGCAAAAGTCAAAGCTGTAGGTAAAAAAGTGGGAATTGATTTGTGAATCCGTTTTTTCCCCTCAAATGCTTCTGTTTTGCAGTTTGCAGTAGGAAAAACCTTTTACTTGGGGCTTCAAGTTTGGAGTTTGGACAAATTGAAATAAAATATAGCAAATTACATACTCCCAAAGTTTTATGTTTATGAGGGTGACAACAGAATGAAGAATGGAGAATGGAGAATGGAGAATAGACGATAGTTTACTGCTTGTGCTAAAACCCAAAAAAGACAGAGACGACAGAGCAAATGCATTTTTTGTTTAGTGGTGTGACCAATCAAATGGACATTTACGCTGCATCTAACATGAAAACTGCATCAAGCATCAAGCATCACCCATCAAACTTCTCACACTTTACGGTTTATCCTGCACTGAATAACTGAATAAAAACTAAGGGAAACCCAAACGGAAAAAAACACAGCAAGAAAAACAAAAGCATATAAAATTTGACCACTTGAGGCTAAACATTTTCAAGTCAACTCAACCCCGTGCCCGCGGTTTTTAAATGAAGGAGCCAAAATACAAGCAACATGCAACATTGAACCATTGAACCATTGAAGCATTGAAGCAACATGAAGAGCAATCAAGTATTAAATTAGTACGCGTTAAATACAAAACATAAAACACAAAACTCGGTTATTCATTCGCCTTTTCCATGTGTATTTTCTATGTTGTAAAAAGGTGCATCTTAATTGCAATAATATGGAAATGTAGGAGTATGGAAATAGTCCTAATGATATTCATATTCATAATCCATGTGGCAAATGGACGTACGCGAACAAATTTCTTGTACTATTCAGTCTGAAAATACAAATACTGTACAAACGAATACCATAAACTCATTACATTTGTCCATTCGTGTGCATTTTGAGGGAAACGGGAAAGGAAACGGGAAAAGGAATTTGCTTGCAATTCATGCTTTTGCTACCATATTCTAAAATTTATGCACTACAAACTACAAACTAGAGTCTGTTTATTCATGCGTACATAATACATCGTAAAAGAGACCAGAGTCGAGAGTCGAGAGTCGAGAGTAGGTCCAGAAAGTACATGTGTCCCATTTGTAGATTGTAGATTCACATTTTGTACTTGGTTTAAGAGGAAATGAGAAAGAACGGAAAACGGTGTAAACTGAGCAAAACTAAAGGAAAGTGCACGCTTTATACTGTGTTCAGCGTATGTTGTAGATCCGTTGTGTTTTATATGTTGGTTGTTGGTTGTTGGTTGTTGTACGCGGGAGTCGGCAGCTGATTTGCCTGATGCTGATCGTGAGAGAAAACGCGTGCAAAGAGCTCATAAAAACCCGGTGTATTTTCTACATTCTTCATTCTTCACAGTGTAAAAAGTAACAAGAAACGTGTACTGCAAATTGTACAGCTTCTGAGTTTTGGGCTCTTTTCTTCTCTTCTGTTTGTCGATGGCGGATTCTGGAATCCGGAATCCAGAATTCCATCGTAAATTTTTATGTCGAGTTGATTGAGAGTGTAATAGGAGCAATTTAAAATGATTAAAATTTCCCTCTCTATTTTTCCTCGAACTAAATATTGATCCAAAATACAAATACAAATGTAAGTAGTAAAAAGTGGAATAAAATATGCAGGCATTACATTCAAATTGTCCAATGTACAGTAAATATTGTAGATTGTAGATACGTGATACATGTTTTTTTTCCAGAGAAAAGTGTACATTTTCTCTTGAGAAATTTCAGCATTCGACTTGAGACTTTCGTCGATACATTCAGCATTGAACATGAATGATAGATACGTATTTTGTACTTTCATCGATCATCATAAGGAATTTTGTTGAGAGTTTGGAGTTCGGAGTTTGGAGCTGGGGAAAATCGGCTGTCGGTTGTGGGTTTTGGGTTGCAAAAATTGGCATTTATTTTGTATTGGTGAGAAACGCGTGGATTCCAAATTCTAAACTTTTAAGAGAGTCTAGAGTCTAGAATCTAGACGATAGTCGATAGACGAAGCTGTAGTCTAGAATCTAGAACCTAGAATCTAGAATTGTGAGGCTCTAGAAAGAAATTTCCAGGGGAGTAAAAAATATGGGAGAAAAAAAGGAAGGAACCAAAATGATTTAGTGCTCTTTCCCTTCCAAATTACAAATTGCAAGATTTTAAGATGCGTTTGCGTACTCGCGTCAAAAAACCAAAACCAAACACAAACACGCAGAAAGAGACACAAACAAACAACACAACACACTTAGATTCTGGCTTCGGGATACATTTAGCATTTAGCATTTGGTATTTGGTATTCAGTGTGGAGAATTGTGGAGCATTCAACATTGTGGATTGTGGATTGTGGATTTTGTAGGAAGATTGTAGATTGTAGACAGATTGGGCAAAGATATGCAAAGAAAATGAGGAGAAGGGGAAATAAAAGATACATGTAAATGTAAAAGTGCGTTTATGTCTATCTTTATTTCAGTCTTGTTTCCTTTTCCCTCTTCTTCTGCTCTTCACTTTCTGCCTCTGCCTTTGCTTCTGCCTGTTTTCCCTCTTCCCTTTTCCTTGTGCTTCCTCACATTTTGCATTTTGCACCACCACGTTTTACATTTAACATTTTCCATACTCATTCCTCTCCTGAATTTGTGTGTATTTTTTATGTGGAGCAAAAGAGAGAGAGGAAATTTGTAAGTGTATGTCATTAAATTTTTACAGCTCGTTCCTCTTTTTCTACCATGTGTAATTTCACATATAAATATCCACTCATATATTTTCCCTCTCTTTCCTTCTCGCTCTATGTGTGTTCTGTGTTTTGCTATTAACAGCTCACAGTTAATGCAAATGGAATTTTATGGAAATTTCAAGTGTCTCTAAAACTACTTAAAACTAGAACTAGAACTAGAATTAGATTTGGAATTTGGCGTTTGGAATTTCGAGTTTGAAATGGAATTACAGCTAAAATTATTACACTTGTGTGTCAATTCTGACTTGTATTTTTGTGTTTTTTCATGTCATTCGTCATTCATTCGTGTTCCTATTCGTATTTTGTAAGGCGTTATGTATTATTTAACACTGAGCATTTAGCATTGAGCTTGTTCGGTGTCGGTGCCGGTCGTTTTAAATTATATTTGTATATTTCTATGTTCCATGTCCTTGTAATTGTAATTCTAGTGTAATTGTAGATAAATAAAATTCGGTAAATAAAGTTCCACGTGTAAACTGTACACTGTACAAAAATTGAGTTGAAATATGAACATGAATATGGAAACATAAACTGCATTTAAAACAAGGCAAATGTCAATGGTGGAGAAATGGAATGAAAGGACGAGAACAGGATAAAAAGTCATAAAACACAGTTGAACTGTTGATTTGCTCAAAACATGAGGACTTTTACTCGGGACATTTTATGACTTGTCATAACTTTTTTCCACTCCGCGTACACTAAGAAGAGTCAGAGTCGGAGTCGGAGTCGGAGTCGGGGAGGAATTTGAGTAGAGTTGAGAGTTGAGAGCACATAAAAGTAGAGAAAGAGAGCGTTTAACTCTGATAATTACAAAAATTTGTCATACAAGATCCGAGTTTCGAGATCCACTTTCTCATGCTCACAATGTCAATATCAATGTCAACGACAATGAAAATGACGATGAGGACGGTTTTCATGTCCGCATGTATCAAAAGCTGTAATTAAATTATGAGGCTATGGTGAGGTCGGAAGGAATAAATAAAGTTGGATTATTGTAATTGGTAATTGGTGATTGTTGTTCCCTCGGGCGTTGCATGATCAAAAGTCTTTCATTTTACCATTTTAGTACAGTTTCTATTTCTGCTATAGTTTATTTCTATACCCAATGCTCAATGCTGAATCCCAGTTGGCTCATTTTCACGAACAAGGAACAAGTATTTCACTCGGAATTAAGACTGGGAGAAATTTGCGGAAGAAAAAGTGTAATTTCCCATTTTTTCAGTTTGCTGGCTTCTCACGTTGTATTTATTGTGTTTGTGGATATTTGATCTCTGCTCAAAACTCAACAGCATTGAATTTTTAATGTCTAATGTTGAATATTATGTCATGGAAAATCATCATCAATCCTCACTCCAGGAAAAAAATAAAAAACTTGTATGTTCTCATGTGTTCAAGACATCAAGACATCAAGAAATCATAAATTTGGATAAGGATCTCAGTTTCATGCCATCGGCATTAAGATCGGGATCATGATTCATGTTTCACTTTTCATAATATCAAATATCAAGCGACTGGACTAGAATTTTCTAGAATTTTCTAGAAAATCCTGCTCTCGCATGCTGTTTTTTATTATAAATTTTGACTTTTGAATTTTGAGCACAGAACAATGAAACTGTAAAATATGAAATGTGAAATGTGAAAAGCAATTAAAATTAGTGCAATAAAAGTTAAAAGTGGAAAAGAATGGTTTACGTCATAAAATTTAGAAATGGAGCGGAAATCTCATTGTCACTAGTCGCTACTCGCTACTCTGTACCGCTGTCCTTGTTGACGTTCAACGTTCAACTTTCAACTGAATTCAGTACTTGAGTATTTCCATTTTCAGTGTTTTCTTCTGCTTGGAAAATGGAGAATGGAAAATGGGTATGAGCTGAGAAAAGGAATCAAAATGAATCATGAGATAAAATCAACAAAACAAAATGCAACTGAAACCCGTTAAAATATGAAAATAAATGTAAATATGAAGTTGAATCACACAAGAAAAGTGTAAAATGGTCATGAAAATGTTGTTGAGAGCCTCATAAAACTCAAAACTCCAACTCCAATTTGAATTTAAATGTAAATTTAAACAAAATGCAACTGTCGTCCGTTTTCACTCTTCACATGTGCAGCAGACAGCAGACAATGTAAAATGTCCAAATAATTCTTCCATTTGCATTTGCACTTCAACTTGAGTCTTGAGACTTGAGTCATGAATTTTAAAAATAAATGTTGAAGAAGGAAACGTCTTGTTTCTTTTCTACTTTAAATTTCAATCTTGACAATGACAATGACAATAAAAATAACAAAAGCAACGACAATTACGATTACGACAACGCTTGCGATGAAAGTGAAGGAGATGGTAAAAAAAAGATAAGATTTTAAATGAGACAGCATTTCCTTCTTTCTCCTCTCTTTTGTCTTTTTCCTTTCAACTTTCAAGTCACTTGATACTTGATACTTGGTGCAGTGTTTAAGTAGTATTTTCCATTTTCCACATTTATATAATATTTAAACGGTACATAAAAAAATGAGCGTGGTTTCTCATAATCTCTTGTCTAGAGTCTAGAGTCTAGAGTACAGAGTACATAATCAAGAGGAATGAAAAAATGATGATTATGATTGAACGTGGAACGTTTTCACTTTTCACGTCACTGGCGTTGATTTTGATTTCATGGGATTTGATTTTGATTTGACTTGATGAGTTGTAATACAAAAGGCGTAATGTGTGAGTTGAGTTGATTTGAATCTGGATCTGGATCTCCAGACTCCAGACTTCATCTCACCCCAGGATCACTTTTAATTTCTCTCCGTGTAATGAGATATTTCATGCAGCGTCCAGCAGCATCAAGAATCCAGAGTCCAGTGTTCAGAAGAGGAGATAAAAATTAATACAGACTAATCGAGTTTGAATTTTGACGAGTGTAGTTTCTATCTACTTTGTATCTCGGATCTCGGATCATGGAAAGAATGTTAATAAGTTTTCACACATAAAAATATAAATTACATTAAGAGTACAAGAAATCAAAGTGTATGGACAAAGTAGACAAAATAGACAAAGAAAAGACGGTGATTTCATTCTTGATTCTTGATTGGGAAAGATCGGACATCAAACATCAGACATCGGAGATTCTAGATTCTAAATTCTAGATTCTAGATCCTAGAATCGACATTTTAGATGAGATCCTTTTTCCCGAGGGCAATTCATAAAATTCTTTGAATCAAAATAAAGATCAGCATCGGTATAAAATGACGATTCGAGTCTCGAGTGGAGTAGAGCTAAATATGTTTATATTAGTGAGGAAAATGACAATGCACATAAAATAACATAATATAATGTGATATAATGTGATATAATGTGTTGTGTATGATATTCCAGATAATATTTATGAACGGAAAGTGAAAAGGTTGTGTTTTTCTCTGTTTCCCCACAGGAAGAAGCATCCACATCCACATCAACATCAACATCAACATCAGTACAGAAAGAAGTGTAAGGAAAAGACGTAGTGATGGAGTTTGTTGTTGTGAAGAAGAAACTGGGAGTCACGTTCTCCTCATTTAAACTCCTTTTGTCCGTGTCGCTCTTGATCTCCCTCTCTGCTTGCGCCGTGGTCGGACAGAGTCAGAGTCAAGCCCAAGCCGAACAAGGTGAGTTTACAATTCTATTCAGGTTCTCTCTTTTTCTGCGTCTAGTGTATATGTCTACTGTCTACTGTCTACTGTCTACATTAGACATTAGACATTCGCTTTTGCTCTTCCATTTCTTCAATGTCTATTCTCCATTCACCAAGCAGAATTTCTCCATTTTATTCACAACAATCTTTTTTACCCTGCTCCTTCTTTTCTTCTCCATTCTCTCCCATATTCTCTCTGCTGTATTCTGTATTCTATATCAACGTCAAAGTCATAGTCATACTCACTGTCATTTATTCCCAAAGTCCATTGTAAAAGACACGCATTCATGACATCATTACATTGCATCCCGTCTCCATCCTTTTCTCCTCTGTTTGTCTCTCATCTGTGATAATACAAATATCCATCTTCATATTCTTCCTATTCTTTGTATTATACTGCGTACTCTAGAATCTAGAATCTAGAATCTAGACTCTAGAGCATTGAATTATATCAAATGTATTGTACATAAACGTTTTATGAAACCTACAACTTCTATAATACATAATTCACAAAACGACAAATACAGGGAGAAGAGGCAAGAAAATAGTAATCCATTTTTCTCCACTCTCTCTCGTTGGCTGTCCGCTGAATTTTTCTATTGTCAACCATCAACCCGAAACTGGAAAGGAACGAGAAGGGCAAAGAATGAACAAGGAGAAGTGACGTGACTTTTGATACTGGCAAAATTCCAGCTCCAGCTCCAGCTCCAGCTCCAGCTCCAGTTTCAGTTTCACATCTCAAATCTCGATCCAATTCCGATTCCAGTTGGAGAAGATTGGGGAACAGCTGTAGATTCTGGGGAATGTGAGTGTGTGTATGGATTTTAGATAGATTTAAGGAATTGTCAATTGTCAATTGTCAAGAGGAAAATTAGGGCATCGATTCACAAGTCACAATTCACAAGTCGCAATTTAAATGGAATACAACGAGAAGAAAAGAGAAGAGAAGAATTGCAAAGCTCCATACTAAAGTCTCAAGACTCGAGGCTCAAGAATCAAGGCTCAAGAGAAAATCCGTTCCAATCCAATATAAATAAAATGGATCAAAATCAAAATCAAATCCGTTTGTCGTCAAATAATGTTGATTTATAATATTAGATACATTTGTCTCCAGTTCCGCGTCTGCAGTTTGGCGTTTGGAATTTGGCCTTTGGAGTTTGTGCCACCTGTGAAAATTCAAAGTCAAAATCAATACACGCTTCAAATCAAACATTCTACCCTCTAAATTGCACATTGTGTCACCAAGAAAAGTTTTCAGCAGTAGCACAAAGTACAAAATATAATACAAAATAAAATAGAATGGGAAAAATCAACTTGACTTGACTGAAAAAACAAATGGAGGACAAAATCAAGAATCAAGACAATTCACAATTCACAATGTACAATCTAAAATCTAGAATCTAGAATTTAGGATTCAAACGTGCACAAATTTGAAAAAGGAGAGATTTTGAAACATGAAATTTCTGTTCCATGTTCTGTGTTTCTTATGCAATATATAGTAGATTTTAAACTTTACATCGTACGTTGTACATGGTGCATCGTACACATGTGATATTGGACATGTAATATTTATAATGGGAGGAAATGACTATTAGAAATTTCCAGTTTCAACTTTGAAATGAAGAGAAGAAGCAGCAGAAAAAGAAGGAGAAGAAGAGGGTAAAATTTGGACTAATTCTCACGCAATCCAACTCTAAATTCAACTCGAACTGGAAACTGGAAATTCATGTGTGTATCCATAACCATCTTTTTATCCTCATTATTCATCATTATGTGTTAGGAAATACAAATTTTAGCTTAAATTGAGACCTCCGCCACCAATTTACCAATTTACCATCCACATTTTTATTATTTATTATTTATTATACAGACTCCTTTTGACTTGAGACTTGAGACTGGAGCTTGGAGTTTGGAGTTTTTCATTCATGAGGTTTGATGGCAGAAAATACAAATCAGAAAAGTAGGATTCATGTCGCTCAGGATCTTTGTTTTTTGCTTTGCCTTGGTATCAAATACAAATACAGAATCTACCTTTGCGTTTTGTTGTTCTAGTTGAAATGATTGCATCATGTTCAATGTTCAATGTTACGAGTAAAAAGAGAGAAAAAAGACTCTTTGCTCTTCTCGTGTCTTTTGTGTATCTCGAATCTCGAATCTATCCGAATCCATTCACCGCACTAAATTACATGGGCATTCATGCAACAATCTCCATTCTACACAGAACAAGTCGAGCACGAGAAAAAAAAGTGATGGGCATGATTCAATGTTCCAGCCTTCCAGGTTTCATCTAGAGTAAAGAGTAAGGATTGGTTTGGATTGGATTGAGAAGGAAACGGGATGAAAAATTGATATGTGGATCGGAACACTGTAATAAAATATCATGTTTAACTTTGGTCCGCTTTGGCTTGGCCGCTTGCTGAACGGTTTGACGGTGGCGTGTTGGATTTGGATTTTGTTTTGTTTTGTGTGGTGTGGTGGTGGTGTAAGAAAAATGCGTGCCTTTTATTTATCCCCCGTGTTCAGTGTTCAGTGTTCAGTAGACTATGAGAAGATGGTTGGAAATGGTTGAAAAAGTTGAGAGTTGAGAGTTGAGAGATTTCATTTCAGATTTCGGATAGGCCACAACAAAAACTATCGCCTGTCTTCTCACTTCTCAAATACTTTTCACGAAAGGAAAACGCCACTACTTTTCCACTTTTACTGTACATTGAGCACTGAGCATTGAGCATTGAGCATGTTGAAACAGAGAAATAAAGACAAAACAAATAATCCTGCTCCAGATTTCACAATTTCATCTTAATCTTGCAAAACTTGTGGTCCAATTTCAGCAAGAGTCTCGAGTCTCGAGTTTGAATTGGAGTTTGAGTTTGAGTCTGATGAAAAATCTTGCAAAACTTTCAAACTCCCGGTTTTGCAACACTACACATGAAATATAAAGCATACAACACGTGCAAAAAACTTTGTGTCATGTCATCTCATATCATGTCACGAAATTTTCAATGTTCACTGTTGAATGTCCATGTCACTTTCATTTTCATGATATTGCTCAACTTGTCCAAAACCCCACTCCAAATAAATAAAGAAAGAAATGTAACAAATAATTACAATTTACCAGGGAAAACGGAAAGGTAAATAGAAAAGACGGGATTAATCATCATTTCCTCTTGGTTTTTAATAAAATAAAATGGTTCGAATTATCAAATGAAATCTTGCAAAATAATCACACCAGAATCAAACTGAATGAAACAAGTGCGTAGTTTTTAGCTCCACCGCATATCCGTTCAATCAAATTCTGTGATTATTATTACTTTAGACTTGAGACTTTAGACTTTAGACAACAAGTTCAAAGTCGTGATCAAAACTGATTTATAATTTGTACAAAAAATTTCCATATCCAAATTCCGATCCCGATACCGATCCAAAGAAAAACGAACAACAAACAACGTTCAAGCCAAAAACCAACATGTGTTTGGTCTGGTGTTTGTTACTTTCTGTATCAAAAAATCCATGTAAATTCTCCAAAATCATTGATCCATTGATTAGTACAATTATGAAAATGACTGAGTATAATTTTGGTCCACCTTTAACAGCCAAACAAACCAAGAAACTGAGAGAGAAAACAATAAAATGTACAGTCAATTTTACCTGAAACCTGAAATTGGAATTTAAATCTCAGCCCGGTCTACAGTTTGGAATTTGGAGTTTGGAATTTGGAACTTGAGAATTTTTTCCATCGATTATTTAGGTACGTGTTTCTTGTAGTACAAGTTACAGGATACACGATACAAAAAACAAAAGATACAGGATAGATGTGAACTAGATTGAGGTAACTCAATCAAAGTTGTCAAGAGGAGAATCTATGACGCTATTAATTAAATCAATTTGATCCCGTCTCTCCTTCCCATGCTCATGTGTACATGTACGTTGTACACTGTCTTTTGTACATGCTGTAGAGCCAAGTCAGGCCAATCGCTCAAAATTAATTTGAGGATTTTTTATACCATTTTGATCATGATCAAGATCATGATAATAGTTTTACCATACCACGTAAAAAAGACAAAGGCGGAGGAGCTGGAGCTGGAAATGAAAATCAAGTTGACGTTGACATGATCAGCTCATTGGTGTTCCAGTTTTCTCTCTCTCTCTTGTTCTCTTGGTCTCGGGAGTCGTGAGAAGTGGACTTGATTACTCGTACATGTTCCATGTTCAGTGTTCAGTGTGCAGTGTTCATTTTGATGTTGATGTTGATGTTGATGGACAATTAGCTACAGACATGCTCTATTTAGCCTTTCCAATTTACCAATCCTTTTTTTACCCGTCTTACCTTCACTTTCATTTCCTTTTACAGCCCAGTCACAACCAGAACCAGAACCAGAACCAAAACAACAGTCGAGCCAAAGTCTGGATTCTTCCTTCTCCATTCTCCAGTCATTATCGCTTGCCCGATTTAATTTTTCCCATGTCCATGACCATCGGCATCGCCATCTTCCTTTTGTCTTTTCCCTTGGGCTGTTTCCACGGGTTTGGAGTTTGGAGTTTGGAGTTTGGGTTAAAAGTAAAATGAAGTAGACCATTCCACAATCAACACATTTCTAATAATGTACATGAAATTTAATGAGCTCTACACTCTACACTTTACTCTCTACTGTTTACTGCTTATAGACGTTCCTTCTGCAAGTTTTTGTCCATATTCTCTGTAGATTGTAGATTGAAAGTTGAAAGACAAATAGCAAATAAGAAATACCACTCAAGATTGGCGATTGAGAATTGAAAGGTGTAGAAAAAAGGGTAAACTGGTATTTGTTTTGTAATGAGAATTTTAATTGAGAATTAAAGTTAAAAGGGGGCGGAAGTGGAGTGGTTCATGTTCAATGCATGTCCTTTCCATTTCTAATTTCTACATTCTAAATTCTAAATTCTACATTCTACATTCTACACTCTAGATTCTAGATTCTAGACTCTAGATTGTAAATTGTAGATCAATCTTTGTAAAAGGAACGGACAAACATTTCTTTCCGTGTCCTGTGTTGCGGATTCTGTATTTTGTATCTTGTTTTAGACTTTACATTTTAGACTCTAGATTCTAGATTCTAGATTCTGGATTCTAGATTCTGGATTCTCGAGCAGAGCAAGTCGGTCACTTTGCACATTCTTAATTCGCCATGTAGAATGTAGAATGTAGAATGTAGAAAGTGGAAAATAGACAGTAGAAATGTTGATACAGAATACACACAAGATACAAGATACAAGACAGTCTTGCGGAGTGGAGAAAGCTCTGCAATTTTAATGACTCAAATGGAATCCTCGAGTAAAAGTCAAAGTGGAAGTGGAAGTGGACGTCAAAGAAAATGTTCTTCTCTCTTCCTCTTTTCACTCCACTGCTTTTCCTTTCCCCCTTTTTCTTTGGCTACGGTTTTAGCTTTTACTCAAGTTTTAACCCTATGTAGTGTTGGCGTTGGCATTGGCATTGGCGTTTCTCTAAAATTACCACTTGAATGGACTTGAAGAATTTATTTTCTCCTTTCCTTTGGTCTCTATTCTCAATTCTCCATGTTTTAATATGTACAGTGTACAGTGCAGAGTGGAGAGATATTTCCTGGAAAATTCCAATTGAGGAGAAACATTTTCTCTTGATTGTGTTAGTATTATTATTATTACTGTGCTATTATTTGTATCATATCCTCTCTAAGGAATTCCTGTCCCTGTCCCAGTTTTGGTTTAGATTAATATTTAGTCCAGTCATCAAAATTACAATTGCAACAAGTACTAAAATAAACTAAAATAAATTGGGACGGAGAAAGATCGGAGGATGCTTTCATTTCATTGTGACTCTACTTTCTACATTCTAGATTCTAGATGCTGGGTTTTGAATTCAAAATGCAACACAAAACACACACTAGTAAAATCCTAGGCGCAATATACTGATTGACATTGCTTTTTATATGATACAGGGAACCAAAGTTATATCATTTTGTTTGGAGTTTGGAATTTGGACCTGCGATACATTCACGTGTTCATTTCCATGTGCAAATGTGAATGTGAATTTAAATTTGAATGTCATTTGTTCCGAAAAGTTTTGTTCCGAAAAATAAAGAGAAAGAGGCGAGTTTTGCCAATGGTTTCCAATTTGAATCCGACTTTTACTTTTATGCTCATTCATTTGCGTGGAGGAAATTTGTGTTTGGCAGTTGATGTGGCGTGTTTTGTTGTGTTTTAGGTTTTAGAATTTACAGTTTGATCACCATTGGATTTTAGAGTTGATCCACTCGCTAGAACTAGAACTAGAACCAGAAGTAGAAGTAGACAAAGGACAAAAACAATGGAAAAGTTTCATGGGCAAACCTCTTTTCCCCTGCTCTCTCCAGTTTCATAGAAAATAGAAAGGACTTGAGAATGTCAAAGCTCGGAATTATTCTGAATTAGCTCGTGTTTTTACAATAATAATACATTTCACATTTTACCATTGTTTTACTCTGCTTTTGGCAAAATAATGGTAAAGTCAAAAGTCAAAAGTCAAAAGCCAAAAGCCAAAAGTGGAAGCTGAATACATGAAAATCCAGGCTCCAGACTCGAGTTTTCAATTTTCAATGGAGATTGAATCAAAATGTCCAGCTTTGTTT
Source organism: Sminthurinus aureus (assembly GCA_034698265.1). Taxonomy (NCBI): domain Eukaryota; kingdom Metazoa; phylum Arthropoda; class Collembola; order Symphypleona; family Katiannidae; genus Sminthurinus; species Sminthurinus aureus. The sequence continues at coordinate 3,215 of JAQGBH010003127.1, read as the reverse complement.
TGATTCTCCACTGCTCCTCCAGGTTTTTACGAGGTATTCGAGTGATTTGGCTTGAGCAATTTGACTGTTGACAGTTGACAGTTGACAGTCGAGTTGATATTCGATAGACATGAAAAGGAATTGTAGAAAGTTTTCTATTATCAAAACAAATACAAATAGATCCAGTTTCCTATTAGTTTTATTTCAGTTTCAATAAGAAAAGTTTGGTGTTTAAACTTGCCACTTAGCGCGGAAATTTGGAATCTAGAATCTAGAACCTGGAAAAGTATTAAAAGAGAAAATTGAACTAAGAGTAACTCATCTTTTGCATTCCTTTGTTTTGTCTTGCTCTGATGATGGAGGATTAAATAAATAAATAAATCCCATTCATTCCGATTTCCTCGCCAAATGAATGGGATTTCTTCAACTTTTAACGGTTAAAAGTTCCAGGTTCCAAATTCCAAATTCCAGATTCCAGATTCAAAATCTCCACAAATGACACAATAACAAAAACAATAACGTTCAACAGTATTGTCCAATTGACCATCAACTTTGAGGGGCTTGTTAATTCTTAATTGTTCAACCAATTCGAAATTTGAGGCAGAGCATTGAAAATGACAATTCAAAATTGACAAAACCAAGACAGAGAATCCTGCTTTAGATATCTGATTAAAAAGCCACTCGGACATTTTTGTCTGGATTCTGGAGTTTGAATGCAATAGGAATATAAATTCTGTTGTTTCAAGTTCCTTGCTTGATTTGGGCGCATGATTTCTTTATATCAAAAAGATAACGGGATGGATATAAATATATAAATATGCTTTGTGGGTCTTCTGTTTTACCCTGTTGACTGTTGACTGTTGCCCATCAACTGTAAATAAATAAATAAAAAAGTGATGTAAAAAGATTACATAATTTTATTTTCTCCACCAGCATTTTTTTTACATGGGCTTTGAATCCTTTAGACTCTAGACTCAGCTAGTGAATGTGAATTCGAATAAAATGTTGAGCGTTCAAATACAGCTATTTCCGTACAGTGTACACTGTACAGCGTACAGCCCACAGTTTACAACGTGGAATAAAAGGCGTGGAAAATATGTGTACAAAAAGATGAAAAGGAAATACAGAGAGAGACGTTTGTAGATTGTTTCTCTGGTTCTTGTTCCTGTTTTCTCTGTTTCTTCTGTCTTGAGTCTTGAGTTGTTGGTGTTTGTGTTGGATTCATGTTCGCGTTGCTCGTTCTCGTTGCTGGAAGCAATTGTAACTTGAGCTCAGTCTCTCTCTCTCTCTCGTTCTCTCAGTATCTTTCCTCGTGGATCTTGTTTCGCAATATTGTGCACGTTGTGCAATAGTATTGCTCTGCTTTGTATTACAATTTACAATACATGTACAATGTACATCTCTACTCATATCTCTATTTCCCTTTATACTCTACAATCTACAATATATTTTACATCCATCCGCTCAAAACTCTTAACTTTAAACGCTAAACACTGCACAGTGAAAATGGTCGTAGAAAGCTCCAAAGCTCTAAAAAATCATCGAGTCTCGAGTCTCGAGTCTTATGAAAACCATTTTGGAATGGAATGAATTTTGGAATGAAGTTTCAGCCCTGTTCAGTTTTTGTATGGCTTCTTTTCTGGATTCTGGATTCTGGGTTTTTAGTGCAAACTGTAAACTGAAAGACAAGAGACAAGAGACAAGAGACAAGAGATGAGAGATGAAGAATAACGAGAGTAGCGAAGGAGGAATGAATGTGTTGAAATCCACGAGGAATTGGAATTCAACTTGGAATTTAAATTTGGTCTCCTGTCTTTTCTGTCCTTTTCTTTGTAGCTGAGTGTTGAATGTTGAGAACTGAGAATAAATAAGTAATGAGACCATATTTCTACATTTCCACGCAAGAACATATACTCCTCGACCAAAGACTCAAGACTCAAGACTCAAGATGGGAAGGGGTAATAGAGAGAAACGGGAAAAATGTTGCGTAAGAACCTTGCACAACATCCTTTGGGTTTTGGGTGGGCTGATAGTAAAAACAAAACAACAAGTAACAAGTGTGAGGCCTCCTCCTTCTCTCAAATACCAAATCTAGATATTCTATTCTATTCCACTTGTGTGAGCTGCCTCGAGCCTCGAGTCTCGAGGTTCAGAATTTGAATTTAAATCTGAATCAGCATCCAGATCCGCATTGCTAACATCTCCTGCGTATTGTTCTCCAGACTCCAGACTCGTGATTCTGAAATATGGAAATAGAAATAGAAAAGTGCCAACAGCACTGAAGAAATGAAGAAACATCCCACACAAAACTGCCTTTTCATTATTCAATAGACAATCACAAAAATTTAATTACCTACAAATTAGAAATTAGAAATTATACATGTTTCCTCCTTTTCCCACGATTATGTCCAAAATTCATTTCCTCTCATTCAAATAGAATGAATTCTGCTCTTTTTAAAATGGATGCACAAATGACGGAGCAACAAGCTATTGAAAATTTTTGTAGCTAACTAAAACAAAGTGCATTAATGCATGTACTAAAATTCTAATTTCTCCAAATTCGGAACTTGAGAAACTAAAGAGAGACTAATAAAAACTGGTAAACTGAAAATGGGCGAAAGTGAATGTTCAAATGTTCAATGTTGCCTTTCTTACGCGAGTCGTTTTTTTGACGACGACATTAAACTGTAAACTCGGCCTGTAAATTCAGTCCAATGAAAGCTGTTGTGAACACTGCATACTGAACACTGTTTGCCCATAATAATAAAAATAAAGTGGAGTGGAGTGAAATGCGGGTGTGCACTTTATTTATAAATATAAATAAAAATATCAATGTAAATCTAGATTCTAGATCTACGTGGTTAATCTTTACAAATGGTGTCCTCTGGAATGTAAGTTAACTGCACACTGTACATTACAGAGTGTAGAGTGTGGAATATAAAAGAAAATTGGACTTTGTTGACTCCTGCACCCGTTTCAGTTTCAGTTCCATCTTATCCAGTGTCTTATCGCTCTTTTTAAAATGTGGGATCAGTGCAGAGTGCAGAGGGGAATTTAAAATGTAGAATATAGAATGTAGATCAGACCAGACCAGAGCAATCCAATGCACTGATACTGGAATTGACTGGAATGGAATGGAGTGCAGTGCGGTGGCACCGGTAGGGGAACGCGGGGCAAACAAAATCAGGGGCAAAAAAAATCACAGACTAAAAAATTTAATTGCAATTAAAGTAGTG
>JAQGBH010003126.1:0-21093 GCA_034698265.1 Sminthurinus aureus | reverse complement strand
GCGCTACTAACGAATGTGCACAGACAGACGGACGGACAGACACGAAGAAAGCAATAGTCTGCTTCGCATCCTAAAAATGTACATGTTTAAACTCGAGACTGGAGAATGTAGACTTTAGAATTTATACTGGAGACTGGAGAATGTAGGAAGGAAATAGTAAAACTTGTGTGTATGATGTAAATGGGCGAAAATAAATGAACTGGAATGTGGAATGTGCATAAAGAAGTTTGGATCCATTTTGCCATGGCTAACAAGTGAGGAATATTTCTGTATGAACTGTGTGTGCATATGATAAACAAGTCAGGAAATGCGGTTTAAAAGTTAAAACAATGGAGAAAGTCTAATATCTGTGGCAGTATTTTGCTGCGTGTGCACTGTGCACAACCAGAACCAGAATCAGAATCCGAATGTTCCTTGGTTAAAAATGGAATGAAATGGATTTGTCCTTCAGAAAGCAGATGGTTATGAATGTGAATGTGAATATGGATATGGATAAGCTGAGAGCTGAGGAAGGAACGAGGAACGAGGAAAAGGGAAGAGTGGGCAAAAGCACCCATTCCGCGGACTCAAATGAATCTATTTACGAGCTTTTGAGACCTTTTTACTGCTGCTCTCGGCACTTTTTCTTCCAGTTTTTTTATGTCATTCAATTCCTCAAATGTTCTCTTGTCCCATTCCAGCAAATGGGAAGAAATGGCAAGAAATGCTCCTTGCTCCTTCCTCCTTACTCCTTGCTCACCCGTAGTTGATAGTTGATAGTTGTCCTACACTTTTTGTAGTAGTACTGCAGAGACATGACTTGTGAATTATTCCCATGTACCCTTTTCTATTTTCTACAACAACACCAAACACCAGCAACCAAGACTCTGTAATCTGTAATATAAAAGATGGCAAATAGACACATCATTATAATCTACGTGACACATGCACATAAAATGTCTGCATGAAACAAACCAACCCAAAAATGAAATGAAATAAAAAAGGGGGGGGGGGAAACTGAGTATTTCAAAACTAGTTTTCAGTTTTCTTCTCTACGTCAAAATTGATAAGATGAAGAATCTGCAACTGTTTCTTGATCTCGAATCTTGACGGTTACTGTTGCTTTTGTTGTTTCTGTTGTTGTACAATATGGAGCTGTGTTAAGAAACTTTTTGTTTACTCTCTCCTCTTCTTGTTTCCTCCTTTATTTCCGATTAAGGTTAGTGGTTAAACTTCTCATCTACGCTCTGAAATCCAGAATCCAGAATCCAGACATGATTTGACATGAAAAGTGAGTCGTGTCAAATTTCCTCGGGATCAAATGCCAAATTCCAAAGTTGTGCACAACTCAAATGTCAAAACTCAAAAGTGTAGTGAGGTTGGAGATTGGAGGTTGGAGATAGACTGACAATCTTGAGCATAAATTTGACCGACTTGATTTCATTCTGGATATAATGGATCCAGATCCAGAATGAAGAAGCAGACAATCTCTGAGAATTATTTCTCAAGGATTTCCAGGAGCAAGATGTTGCTTCTTTCCCGTTTCCTCGGTGGGAAAAAGAGAAGTGGAAACTAAATCAAACCAAAAGTAAATGGGAAATGTACATGAGCAAATCCTCTGCTGTTTGTGGAGAGAGAGTAATTGTCGTACTAAATGTGGAAATGGAAATAATCCAGATATTTATATGAATGAGTAGTTTTCCATTTAAATGGAAATGAAAATTAAAAGGGAAAGGAAAACAAAAACAAAATCTCATCTCATCCACTTTCATTTTCTACGAGTATGCAACAATTCAGCATCTAGACTCAAGACTCAAGACTCGAAACTCGAGACTCTGGAATCCTTGTAAAATGACTAAATGGAAGTAGAAAATGTTGTAACTGGGGGAAAAAAGGGTCAAAAGTCGTAACATTTTACAAAAGTGAAAAGTAACTTTTATATTATGTACAAAAAGGGGAGAAAGTGGAGTGAGTGTGTTGGGTAAATAAATGTGCTCACTCAGTCACACATTCAAAAACTCGTCTCATTCTCTCATTCTCTCACTCTCTCATTCTTTCAGTCTCCTCCGTTTTCTGTTTGTCTAGGTTGAATGTTAGATGAGGATGATGATGGAAAATGGAGAATGGAGAATGAACTAGTCTCATTCATATTAAAGTTTTTCGCCCACCAGAAACCAGACCAAACCAGACCAGACCAGAATCTAGAGTATAGCTAGACTAAGTACGTAAAGTGGAGGAAAGTTGAACTGTGCTCTCAGACTATTTACTCGCAGTCCCATACACCATACAGTAGTTACTACTGAGATGTTCTTAATAAAGGAGTAGCTTAAAATTTATGAGGTAAAGAGAAAATGGGCTATGACAATGCAGAAGCCGAGTGTGTTGTGTAAACGTTGTGTGTTTTTTGTATGTATCTATGAAAAGTGATGGAGTAAAGAGTCATTTGGTAATTTGTAAGGAGGAAAGGGTATTTCTGCTACGGCTTTTCAGTTTTCACTCCGCTTGGCCTGGCCTGGCTTCTCTTCCTTTCTCTTCCCTTTGACTTTGACTCTGGCTTTGACTTTGGCTCTTCCTCTTGCTCTTGCTCTTTCTCTGGCTTCCACTCGAAGGGGAAAAAAGATGTGCAAACAGAGATGAAAAAGATGAGGGGAGAGTGGAAAATAGAAAGTTGATATCCACGAAAGTTTTCTAGTTTCATCTCGTAGTTTTAATTGGTGCAAAGAATCGGATGTGTGTGATGTTATGGCTCTGCATTTCTAGATTCTAGATTCTGGAGGGAAGATATGAGAGGAAGAAGCGAGTATTTAGTAATGTGGATGCTATGATATTCTTATATCGTATGAGAATTATAACATGTCAAACAGAGAGCGCAGAAAGTAGAATGGAGTAATGTCATGTGAGGAGAAGGAAAAGGAGAAAGAGCAACCGAAATGTTTATATCCTTCTTTCACCTCATGAATCTCTCTCAACTCTCGCTCTTGACGCTTTAACTACTTAACGTCCTCACAACTTTCCTCCTTTCTTTCACCAGACTAATTTACTGCGTACTCGCAACTGGCAACCGGCAACTTTATAATCATCAACCATGCAAAATCCCAAAATCCAAAATCCAAAATCCAAAAACCCAACTCTTATTCCTATTCAAACTCAAAACTTAAAACTCACACACTCCACCCAAATATAAAATCCATCCACAATCTACAATCCCATTCATAAAGAAACAAAGAAGAGGCGAAGGCAGATAGTGTGAAAAATTTTAAGTGAGAGACAAAACCGGAAAAACTGTAACAAACACTTGCATTCACGTTTTGAATTTTGAACGTCTAAAATAATTATTGTCATTGAAATGCCGTCAAAGTTGAAAGTTGAAATAATAATAATATTTTCGCACAAAACACATTTTCTCTAAATTCACCATCTTTTTTCTTCAAAAGTCTAAACTAAAAAGCACCGGTTAGCGGTAATGAAAATTATAGTGAGATTATTTAAAAATTTTTGGCAGCAACGTTACAAAAAAATACTACTTTCTGAGTAGAAATTTGAAAAGCTCTTTAATCACTGTCAAGACTCTTGACGCAAGAATCAATAAACTAGTGATAATATTTTTGATCTGGATTCTAGATTCTGGATTGTGGATGAAATTTCGGTTATTCCCTTGAGATCCTTAATTGACTGTTGACTGTTGATTGTTGATGTCATTATCAATTATCAAGGATTTCTAAGAAAAGCCCAGTTTTTTCCATTAAGTTTCTACTTGCAACTTGAAGTTTTGAGTTTTGAGTTTTGAGTTTATAGATTAAATCTGGAGAAGAGGGAGTAGAAAATAGGTGAATATAGTTATTTGACTGGGTAAATTGGAAATATCTGGTGGCTATTGAATGTTGAATGTTGGTTGATTGAATCATGAGAAAAGCCTGTGCACAAACAGGATTTGTTGTATAAAAGGAGCATTGGGGTCATCCTCTTACCCGCTCCTTTACAACTACAAGCTGATATAAAATGAAATAAAATAGAGCTGAGCATTGTGCATTGTGTACTGTGCATTGTGTGTTGGATGTAATAAAAGGAAAATGTCGAGAGATTTAAAATCCGTCTTCCTCCGAGACCCACCACATGAACAAACTAGGATACAAAGCAGTTGAATATCCGTAGAATAGACTTGCACTTCTTGTAGTAATAATAATAACCATGCTCAACGCGGAATACTCAATACTCAATACTCAATACTCATTGTGCTCGATGGAATATTGCGTATTGTTGTGTATCCTGCAAACTCCAAACTCCAAGCTCCAAACCTCCAACTAAATACACAGCATATTCTGGTAGGAAAAAGTCAATAAAGAATCTCCCTGTTGACTCTTGATTCTTGACTCTCGACTCGACTCTTGACTAATCCGCAATAATGGCTGACAGACTGTCTCGAGTCTCGAGAGACCCAGCTAGAGCCAGAGATCAAGTCAAAGTTAAAGACCGAGTCTAGGTTCTAGAGTCTCAAGATTCAAGATTCAAGATTCAAGGCTGGAGAATGACGAATGTAACGGGAAACTAGAAACTGGAAACTAGAGAAGCAGAAAAACCGCTGCTTCTCTTCTTCTCCCTGTTTTCCTGGGAACTGGAAACCGTTTGGCTTTTCTTGTGATTCCTCCAACTTTCCCAAGTATTAGGCTTTAAGCTGTATGCGTATGAGCAGTAAGATTCTAGACTGTAGATTCTAGATTCTAGATTGTCCATGTACAAAAAGAAATGCTCCATTTTTCTCGTGTCTTCCATACATACATGGATTTGACAATTAATATGAAAGGAGCAAGAATCCAATTAAATCATCTCCCAAATTCCCATTTCACAACTTGAATCCGACACTGCTCAGCGCATGTACATTTTATCCATGTGTAATGTGTCGGGTATGTATTTTGTGTAGTCTGCTCCAACGTCCAACGTCCGACGTCCAAGTACAAGTACAAGTACAAGTACAACTACATGCGTCTTGTGAAGATAATCATTTCCCAAGTGAAATCCCTCATGCTTTTCCATAAACTCCATACACCATACTCCATACACCATACAGGACATGGAGTTGATAGTTGATAGTTGAGAGTTGAGAGACTTGATGTCTCAACTAGTACAAAATGTGTACATTTATACATGTAGTATTTAGAGGATAGAATGGATGGTGGATGGAGAGAGATAGGTTGTAAATGCGGGATAATAAATATGATGCAGAGTATTATTTCTATGGAGCTCTACACTCTACAGGATTATTTCCTGGAAGGCGGCATTTACGAGTACTTAGAAGAAGGCTGATCGCATTCGGAATTGTAATTTGTTTTGTATGGCTATCTATATACTCGGCTACTTTTGACTCTGTCTCAGTCCTCACCACACACACACTACACACTACTCTCTCATGTACAAAAGCTACCAGCAGTACATAATTGTACATACTACATGCACAATTATGTGTATGTAAATAGACTGGGAACAACGGCGGTTGGTGTACAATTGAAGAGCGCGGGCAGAAATGCCGAAAGCTGGATCTGGAGAGGAGAACAGGATACTGGAAGGAGGAGGAAGGAGGGAAAAGGAGATGAGGACGAGGACGATAAAATGTAATTTTTTATATTATAACCATTTTCTATTTATCGCTCCAGGCCTTGAGCATTGAACGTCTAGAGTCTAGAGTCTAGAGTCTACTTGATGTGACTTTTCTCATTTCTCCTTCCTTTTCCTGGTAAATTTCTTCCGCCTGTGTATTTTTTGGGCTGGTTTGGTGTTTTGGTGTTTTGGTGCTTTAGGTTCTTAGTTTCTGAGTTGTTGAGTTGTTGAGTTGTTGGCCTTCTCTACGGAGAATGGAGAAAGTGTACAAAGTATTAATACCGGTTCTGCTACATATGTACACTTGCACTTCCCTGTCTTCACCATCTTCCCGAGGGCATTCCGAGAGAAACATTTTGTGAGGAAAAGTGAAAGAGTTGAGGGTTGAATGGGAAATCAAGTTATTTCATGTGAGCATCATAATATTCCAAGGATGTGAGATGTGATGGAGAATAGAGAAGTAAACAAAGTAACATGTGTATTATGTATTGTGTATTGGGTATTACACATCAATCAACTATCTATCAATCTATAGGGTATCAGTCAAATATATTGACATAAAAGTGGTTGAAACAGGATGCCGTTCCTCCTCATCCATTCCCGATCGTCGCTGTATCCTGTATATGATCCATGTTTACTTGTTGTCTGGATCATATTTACTAAATTGTGGATTCTGCACAAGTCATGCTCTCTATTTCTAGTTTCTGGGAAGAGCTCCGCTCCTTCTCTTACGGAATTATGACTACACACAACACACTACACACAAGACACAAGACTCAAGAGTAAATTGTAAATTGATATAAAATATTCATGTGAGAGCTCACTCCGTTTACTCTTTACCCGAGACTCGAGACTCGAGACTCGAAGCTCGAAGCTTGAGGCTGGGTGCTGGAGGCCCAGAATTGCACATGCACAAAATATACAAAATAAATAGTTGAACATCACGCACTCACGTACAACGTACACGGAGGCTCGTCTCCATTGCTGAACCGGGAAGAGCGATTTCATATTGAACATATTCTGAATACTGTAGACTCTAGACTCTGGAGAAAACTGCAAACCTGTTGGAATATTTTCTCATTTCCCCAGGTTCCATTTGGAATTTGGAATTTGGATTGGGCTGGTCACTTAAAATCCACGAGTATTTTTCATTCTTGAGCCTTGAGTCTGGATCTGGATCTGGAGTTTGGAGTAAATCAGCACTCTTTCCCCAGTAATTGATTTCACTCCGTCTGCATATTCATTAGTTTATAATTGCAGCTGTTGTAGTTGGTAGTTAGTAGTTACCCGTTGCTGCTTTTCATTTCCATTTAATTTAATTCCTACTTTCATGTTGCGTGTCCGCAGGGCTTAATTAAAAAACAATTTGCCTGTATTGTATTTGCCTCTTTTGGTATTGGTGTTTGGAATCCTTTTGCTCTGCTATTTCACTATTTCAACGTGACCACAGACAAACGGAAAACACGGAACACAGAATTTTCACCATTTACATATCCAAGCAACCACAAAAATCCTACCGTGTTTTGAGTTTTAAGAGTATTGAGTATTGAGACTTTAATTTTGGCGGTGACGTCAAGTTGAGAAATTCTGTTATGTTATGACAATCAACCTGACTTTAAAATGACCGGACCTACAACAATCAACTTGATACTTGATGAAAAGTTGGATTTACAATTTACATGGAAAAATATTGAAAATTCAAACTTCAAAATTTCAAGGAAATGTGAAAACAATATCAAGAATCACAGCTGCGTTTCTAAATTCTAAATATTGACAGTGGTAAATAGAACAGAAGTGGAAAATGGAGAAGAAATACATTTCAAATTTAAAGTGGTGAAACTCTTCCAGCTAAAGAGATGATGGCGGAATTTGGAATTGGTCATGGAAATTAAAAATTAAAAGGCAACAGCTGAATTTACGTCATACATCATACGTCATGCATCTGAAATTTCAAGTGATTTACATTTATATTCCTCGGGCGGGGAAAATTAAAATGAGTTTTTAGACTAGACACTCGAAACTCGACACTAGGCATGAAATAAAATTGAAAATTACGTGTAAACTAACAAGTAGAGGCATAAAATTTACCGCGTTTTGAATCTAGAATCTAGAATCTAAGCATAATATAAATATTTGATACCAAAGCCTTGAGGTTTATCAGAATACACAGAAGAGAAAATTTGAGCCACTGAGTTTCAGCTGAAAGTCTAGAGTCTAAATTCTGAAGTCTAAATTCTGAAGTTTGGAGACTGGAGAAACGGGCGAAAAGAGAGAGACAGAAAAGAAGAGGAGAAAAGGTTGAGGGTATTTGAGATTTGGCGAGACTTGAATTGCCGATTGTCGTAAATCAAGTGGACAAGTGTGTGCAGTGTGCAGTGTGCAAGCTAGAGATAGGCCAGCAACACAGACGCTATACTTTTGCATACTTTTTCATACAAGTAGGTAAAGTCTGGAGAGGAAATGGGTACGAAATTTCATTGATTTCTACATGTTTTTGTTCCGCATGTATCCAACTGTTGTTGTTTAGTACAGAAATAGAAAAGCACAAAGTCGTCTGGCATGTCTCAAGTCTCCAGTCTCCAGTTTGGATGGCTATTGTAAAGGCAGTGAAGGAAAAAGAGGAAGAAGACGAAGACGAATCTAGAATCTAGAATGTAGAGTCTACTATTATTTATTCCTTCTCGCACACTCTCTTTTCTCTTTTCCCTCCGACATTCTCAATTCTCAATTCTCCATTCTCCATTGACACGGTAGAAACATGAAGTTGGGTATACATTCCTTTTGACTTGGTGATTCCGACCGAAATTCAAAAGACCTCGTACCATCTCTCTCCTCTCTCCTCGGTGACTTTCTCCGTCTCTCTTCCTGCCTCCCAGAACGAGACTGAGAAGGAGAAAGAGAAAGAGCACTCTGGAAAACTGTTGGAAACCTCCGGATAAACTGACAATATAAAACACATGTATTCATCATCCACAATCCACAATGTAAAAAGATGAGCTCAGCTCGGCTCAACTCACAATCTAGAATCTAGAATCTAGAATCCAGATCCACTCTGACAATGACAATGAGGATGAGGATGGGAGCGCGCAGAGAATACAATACAATACACAAGGTATTACGTCATTCATTCATTTCCCAAATTTAAGTGTACACTCCGCAGCCGACTTTCACTTGGACTTTCTCCCGTTTCTCACTCCCTTTCCCACTCTTCATTGTTATCTCAATGATCCAAAATGAGGTTTTTATTTATCCTCATTTGTTTCGAGTTGAGAGTCTCGAGTGTCACAAGTCACAAGTCACGACTCTGTATAAACCCAACATGCGCCTCCTAGATTCTAGACTCCTAGATTCCTAGATCCTACTCGATTACAGGGATTTACATGACAAAAGTTGAGGACAATTGACGAGGAACGGGTACAAAATCCAAACAGTCATTTGTCATTTGTCATTCTTCTAGTTGACCTAAATTCAACGATAAAACTCTTACTACTGACACTATTTTGAACCTGGATTAATTTTCATTGAGACTTGAGATTTGAGATACAGGTCAAATTGAGTTGGATTTATAAATCTTCAAAGTACTCATGCTGATATTGATAATCAAGGTAAAAGTGTGGGCGAAAGAGTAGTTTTTGAAAAGTGCAGGGCAAATCTGGAGATCTCTGAAGTTGGCGGTTGAGTTTTGAGTTTCGAGTTTTGAGATCCAGAGACAGAAGGACGGTGTGAGAATTTCTCCTGGGAACCTTTGAATCAAACATGATCAGTGAGCAGTGCAACAAACATAAGGGATCACAGATGCACTTTTTCAAAGCTACAGATTACAGAATACAGAACCTGCACATTTCATCTCCCGTTGCTTTATAACTTGATTGTTTCAGCATTCCTAACCAAACCAACAACTGAGCTCAATTCACTTCAGTTGAAGCACGGATTTAAAATATGAATTCTGAATGCGGTTAGCAATTTTCCTTCGTTCGTTGGTTTGCTCTGTCGTTTCTTCAGAATTGTCAAAGCCGCTGGATGCTGGATTCTGGAAGAGCATCATATGACATGTGACAAGGTGACAAAATGTGGGCCGGATGGACAAAGTCTGATTTTTCCAGCCTGATTAGTTTCTACTGGTTTTAAACACGAGTTTATTGCCCATTATTCTGCAAATTAATCTCGGGTGGTTTTCACTTCTCGTTAAATGCTTTGCTGGAGATTCACCACATTTACACAGTTGGATTTGAATTTGACGTATTCGTCCGTCCTTGGATTTGAATTTGTATTTGTATTTGGAAAATCCGCCTGGGGAAAGTGTAATTTTGGATTTAGAGTTTTAACAGGAATTGTAAATATGTAGAATGTTGAATGTAGATTGTAGATTGTAGACAGCGGCATAAAATCTGTATGAAAGATGAGGAAAGAGGAAATTATTTCAGGGATCCGCGTCCGCATTTAGTGTTTAGTGTGGATGTTGATGTTGGTGCTGGAGATTGGGATTGGCAAAGGAATTGAAAGGGAATGCATGTAAATGGATGGTGAATTGATGCATGATTTCTATTTGTACATGTACAGAATATTCCTACATCAACGTCATTTGTCCCCATTCCCATTCCGCGCGGGTGGTTCTCGATTCTCTGTCCCTTTTCAGCGAAACACTACGACCTACAACGTACAATGTCATTTACATGTACTTTGGTTTTGGTTGTTAGGAAATGGCCAGTGTCAGGAGCGTCGGACTAGTCATTTTCATTCCCATTCTCATTCTCACTCCTCGCACAAATTTGACCAGTCATTAGTAATAATTGTTATTAGTGGTGGTTTATGTACGCCGTGATTCCAGCCCGACCAACCACGTTATCCAGAAATCCAGAAATCCAGAAATCCAGAAATCCAGAAGTCTGCACCATGGACTTTGGGATGAGCAATTTACTCATGCTCAATGCTCAATACTTCCATGGAGAACAGAATACTGCTTTATTATTATTATTACATATGAAACTGTATGAAATTAGGATTGTATACACAGTTGATGTGTTATTAGACTTAGACTTTCTAGACTTTCTCCCTTTCCAACTTTCCCCTCTGTGGTAATAAACTCGGGACCATCGCATCATTTCCTGGTAGTTCCCTGTACACTGTACAGTGTAAACTGTGCACCGAGTTTGTACATGGATAAACAGATGCAGTAGGGTGATGATAATAACGTTCATGTTCAATGTTCATGTTGATGATGATGATGATGGAAATGTCAAAGCAAGTATCCGAGTGTAAAGTTGTCCCAAAACAGGAATGAAAATGTAGTAGGCAATTAAAAGGTGAGAGAAGAGAGTTATGGCGGTCGTTTCCCTCATCCTCTGTCGCTTTCCCCGTAGTCTGCAGAGAAATCATGTCTGCTGCAAGTGTGAACTCTACACTCTACACTCTACACGCTACACATGTGAGCTTGTTTATGAGTGGAGACAGGAAGAGTTAAACCCAAAGCATGCCGAGCCAAATAAAGAACGGATGTAAAATGTACACTGCAAATTACACAGAGGAATATGGGTAGGTTTTGTAGCAAGTTGAGCTGTGAGCTGAGGAGAGAGAGAGGGAGCAGTGGGACGTCATGTACCTTTCATGCATGGGCGATGGGCGATGGATGACACGGACCGACAGAATAGGATGCATAAACTATTCAAATGTTATTCTACCTTCATTTTCTCTCTCCCTCTCTCCTTCTCTTCATTCATTCCTCCTTTCTCGTTTCTCGTTTCAAATGGTTGCCTCGCCTCGACTCTCTTTCTCCTTCTATACTGAATTCTGTACGCCAACAGCCAACACACTGTCACACCGCATTAGAGCTACTTTCTACTTTCTACTTTCTACTCAACTTGAACTTTCCACCTATGAACAATTCACAATTCTCAATTCACAATCTACAACCTTCAGCCTACAGTCTAAAGAGTGTGAATGGAAAAGTCACAAAAGCGGAGAAATCCCATTCAGTAACATTTGATTCCTTCTCTTGTAAGACAATAAAAGGAATGGCAAATAGCAAATACAACCAGCAGCCAGCACATTTACATACGACACAAACACACAAACAGGGACAATAAACAAGGCTCGAGGAAACATTACACGGCCAACAGAATTCAATTGGGTTGTTAGTGATGAATCTGAATTTGAATGTGAAACTGAATAAAAGATAAAAATCTCGTCCCATTTCCGAGAACCATCCATTCTAATCATGTAATTGTCTCTTCCTCCACTTTCACTCGCATTCACGCATTTCCCCTTCTCTTCTCTTTTGTTGTGTTTGGTTTGGTTTGGTTTTGTCCTCTCCCATTGAAACATGGAAAATTCGGGATCGGCGGAAACATTTCCTCTTCATTTTCATTCCCATTCGCATCCTCATTTTATGGAATCAGCGAGTGTTACAATTCAAACTTTAAAACACAAATGGATCCAAGTAGGTCAATAAAAGTGTGATGAGATTCACACGATTCTACTGATTCTATTGATTACACCGGATTTTGTAGCGTATGCTCAAATGTTCAAACCACTCTTTCCAACCGGACACCAAACACGAGACACCAGCAGAATACTTGTTATTCATTCAAAATTCAAAATAACCCTCTAATTTCTACCATAAGAAGTTTGCACATGAACTGTAAATTGATTTATAATCAATAATCAGGCTGAATTTGGTGAATAAATCCGTCAAAATACGGCGAAGAAGAAGCAGAAAACCTGCAAGTTTACATGCTGAATTTTGTAATTAGACGAAAGCTGTTTTGGTTTAGTAATTGCTCAGACATGTGAAAATCTGTATGATGACACACGTTTGTGCACAGTGCGTAATGTACCTAACACATTCGTGTTGAGAAAAGTGAAAGAGTGATGAGTGATGAGTGATGAAGCAATTCTGGTGATGATCATCAATATTTTGCCTGTTTACTCTTGGTTGTGGGCTGTTGTGCGGCTGCTTGGTTGCTGTAAACCGACCAAGTCAATCAAGTTGATTATCCAATCATCAGCGGGGAAATTTCCAATTTGAATTAGAACCAGAATCAGAATCATGCGGTGGCTTTTGCAACGCATTACGTAACAAATTGGTTTATTACTCCACACTCCACACTCCAGAATCCAGAATCCAATGTGTTCATCATCGGAATTATTATGTAAATGAAATGCGTCTCAATTCTCAATAATCTAAAAGTGTTTCAGGTTTCTGCTTCTGGTCATAAAAACAATTTTATTAGATTTGCAATTTGCAGTTTCTTGGGCTCGAGCAGATTTGCACTGAGCGCAATCATTCCTTAGTTTTGTGTTTGGGTTTTGAAGCTTCTTGTGCGAAAATGAAGTAGAATTTTACGTGTTAAGAGGCAACTCATCTCCTTTACAATTTACAATATTTACCAATCTCACGTCTCCTTTCTCCTTTCTACTTTCTACACGTAACCCAGGGTGATTAGAACAATGTTGAACAATGTTGAAAGTAAGACGAGTTTATGCGCTGAATTTCATTTTGATAATGTGATGAGTGATGAGTGAAAGTGAAAGAGAGAGAGAGTTGAGTAGCAACTTTAAGACTCTAGAATCTAGACTCTAGACTCGTCTGTACATTATGCTAATTTTTCAAACTGTTTCTACTTTCCTGCCTGCCATTAGGTTAATGACAGCGAGTGAAGAGATCCCCGATCCCCGATCCACTCAATCCTTTGATAACAATAATCCATCCTCCGCCTCAAAAGTTTGCAACCCAGAAACAGTGTATCAATATCCATATTTTCTCATCCTCTCACTCCCTTTTTTTACACGGTACAAAAACTAAAAACTTGCTCGTGATCATGATCCAAAGATGAGATGAGAAAGGGGAAGGGAAATTACACGGTGTAAAATATGATAGAGTAAAAAACACAAAATACAAGACACAAGACATGATACTCGATGCTCGATACGCGATACGCATTTACAAACTTTTTCCTTTCTTTTTAAAAATTAATGGGAGAAAAGAGAAAAAGAGGAGTCAAGACTCAAGACTCTTGAAAAGCGCGTGATGATTTTCCTTTTGCGTGTTCTGCTTTAGCTTTCTCCAAATTATTTGAGTTTGTCTTACAACAAGAAAGGAGAAGAGCGACGGATGAAACAAGGCAGTTTAAATAGGGAAGAAATAGGGCCGCTTTGTCAAGGCTTTAATGAGTAAGACGAGTCAGGACAGATTCTCTTTCAATTTCGCCATTCTCCAGCGGAAAATAATGAGGAAACAGAGGAGCAGAAAAGCAAGAATCATTCTGTTTTAGTTTCAACAACTTGAAACGCCAATGTCTTTCATGTTCTCAAATCACAAGTCACAAGTCTCTTTTCTCTAGTCTCTCTTTCTAATCTGAATCCTCCATCTTACACTTTCTCATTTACTTACTCTCTTTCTCCGTCGTTGGTCCTTTTCGTCCGGCTTTGGAGGAGTCAAGTGACACACAATCTCACGAATCACACTCTACACATCAGAATCTCATGTAATTTAATACAGTCGCAATCACACTGAGCGAAATTCTACACTCATCCTTTCACTTAAGACAAAGTCCACAAGAGGCAAGAGACAAGCGCTGTCTCTGTCTCTGTCTCTGTCGTTCCCCTAGGAATTTGGACATTCCAATTTTGTAGTGCGTAGTAAATAGCAAAATGTGGACTTTGGATGTGTTTTATCATTTTTGCAAGGATTATTTCTTGTTTGTTGTTTGATAATTATTGTAATGGTGTTTTTTTTGAATTTCGAGTAATTTTACAATTTTTTTCTGATTTTTGTACAGGTTCGGCAAAGTCATCAAATACCACAATTTCATCCCCTCCTTCTACATCCACACCTACACTAACTTCTCTCTCGAGGGTGACTTCCATTTCCACGCCAAGAACAAGCACGAGTTCAACAACCCAAGTTACCCATGGATTTGCCGGAGTCGGAGCCGGAGCCGGGGTGGCGGGAATGACAATAAGCTCCTTGACAAAAGGAGACGATGACGATGGCGACTCGCTGGAGAAGAAGAAGAACGGAAATAATTCTTCTTCTTCCGTATCTCCAGTACTGTTGCCTATTCCGCCCTCAATATCCACCTCAATGGAAATACCCTCACCCTCGCCCTCGCCCACTTTAGCAACACTGCCCACGCAAGAGCCCATCACGCCCATTACAAGTAGAGATTACACAGAAAGCCCTGACAACTCGTCGTCATCGTCGACAATATTTCGCCCCACGACCACAACCACCACGACGACAGAAGCGCCCCGCATCTTCGCCACGACAAACTCGACGGAAATCACAGCACAAATTAAGAGCAATGCTCTGCTACCCTGCGTCATTCGCACCTCTGTCGCCGATGGAATTACCGTAAGATCCATTTCCATTTCAATTTTCAATCCAAAGTTTAAACATTCATTAAAAATGCATTCCTTTGGAATTGACAAGAGTATTGAGTAAGTTGTAAATAATTCGTAGGGCGCTTTGAAAAATTCAAACTTGTTTTTTCATGCCTCTCAGGCTAAAAGAATCGGCTACGTCAACATTCAACATCCAACATTCAAAGTATCATCTGGTGCATTAAAATTAAAATGATTAAGCTTGATGTTCCAACATTTGTCGGATCACAAGTTTCTTAACCATGTTCATAACGAAACGTCAGTCTAGACTCTAGATTTTGTATTTTTCAAGGGAAAAGAAGCATCTCCGAGTTGGCGGCAAAAAATATAAGATGTATTATGTAAGAAATTCTGCACTATTCCGTTCTCCTTTACTTGAGACTTGAGTTTGAAATGTACATTTTTACGGGAGAATTGAGGAAAAAAGGCACGCTCGCTCCAACGGATTTCCAGTGCAGAAACGGATGAAAAAACGGAATATGAAATGTGAGAAATCCGCTCCTTTTCTTCAATTTTTACCTCCTGTTTTATTCATATCAAAATACCGTCAACGTTAATGTGAATGTGAATGTTATCGTACCGACAAGTTTTTTTCCTCTCGCTAAAAGTCCGTCTGAGCATTTTTATAATCATTCCCGTTCTCTGTGCTCTTTTTGCCTAAATGGAGTATGGAGTATGGAGTACGGAGGAAAAGGGGGGAAAAGTTAACTGGGAGGAAAAATTCTGCAAATATAAAATACAATTTTTGGACCTCACTGTTTTTTTTGCCCTTTTTACTTTTACTCAAGGTCTGGAAAAACAAAACAAAACACGCTACACGTTAGAGGTTACATGTGCAAACTTTCTTATTAGACTTTTCTCTGCCTCTCTTTCCCTTCCATTTTGATTTTGATTTTGATTTCCGAATGAGAGCACGCTGTACAAAAGGGGAGAACGGAGAATCGAGAATGGAGAATGGAGAATGGAAAATTGGAAGAGAAGCTGGCGGATCCAGCAGGTGTAAAATCCTCCGAAGCGAAATGTGGATCAAATTGAACCGTGTAAAATTGTTCCTCTGTCGGTTACACACACATTCCCATTCCCATTCCCAGACATGGCCATACTTTGTACATGCCAGTACACTCCAGTCTACTCCAGTCTCGAGTCTCGAGTTTTGTGTTGAAAGGCACGATTTCCATTTCCTTTCCAGTTTCCACTCTCCAAAAAGTACATGTTTGCCAATAAAAAAATCAAATCTTGCTCCTCTTATAACTTTGATTCTCCCGCCCATTATTTTGCTCACATAAAAAATCCTAAGGTGTAGGCGGTAGACAACAGACAACAGACAGGAGCCGTCAGAACATGATACCAGCATCACAAACCTCGTATTTATTTCAAGATCCAGTGCCAGCTCCCATTTTTCTACAGATGACAGACCGTACAAACTGCAGACACACAAAGGACGGAAGCAAAATGTTGCGCATCTAAAACCCAACCTTTTCCTTTCCATCTTTTCATGTTTTGAACAATAGGAATCCGGCTCAAGACTCGAGTTGTTCCATATTTTTAAATGTTATAGATGCAAAATATAAAAATATCTATAGCTTGAGAAAATCATGCATCAAAATCCATTCAAAAACCAAAACAAGAATTTCAAACCTCGCGGGTTTTACTACTGAGTATTTTTATTAAGACCTGATACTTTTGATACTTTTGGTGAAAAACGTGCTTAGTGCTTAGTGCACATAGAAGCATAAAATCCAGTTATAAAATTATCCAATTATTCTCCATTCCAAATTCCAAGTACATTTCATGTTTTATATTGTAAATACTCTCGTAAATATGTACATTTGTGCTCTCTGATGATGATGATGATGATGATTGTCATAAAATAATGTAAAACAAGCTTGTGAATGTAGAAACAGGAAATAAGCAGACAAAATATTGTGGGAGTAGAGAGAGAGAGAAGAGGAGACATGAAAACTTTGTACTTAGAAGCTACTTATGTAAAAAGTTGTTCCTACTGTGAGAATGGATGTGTACTGTGTGTTGTGTATTGTGTATTGGAGATGGGAGATGTAACACAGCGTAATCGGATGACGAGAGACTGGGATCTTTCCTTCTCTTCCTCTTCTTCTCCCTGTACTTCTCATCTTCTTCTTCATCCTGCCATCAGGAAAACGTGAAGGGCATCAAAAGGGAGCAAATCGGAATCGGAATCGGATGTTCAGTCTTCACTCTTTACGCTTTACGTCTACGTGGTTGAACACTGAGGCTCGTTTGGTATTTCCTATTTTCTGTTTGGATGATGGAACTGGAACTGGATGCTGGGAGTTGGGAGTTGGAAAAAATTAAATCAAATGGAAAAGATTTCATGTTAAATTGACTGGGGACTTGTGCAAAACTCCACAGTGATTTTGGATCATTTTCCTCGGCATCCTCGACTTGACTTGACTTGAGTCGAGTCGAGTTGAGTTGAGCTCGTTGTTGTTGTTGTTGTTGATTTTGATTTGGATGTTTTTGTTGTGTGAACTGCTGCTGTGGAGCAAGTTTATGTCTGTTTTGAGTCTTGAGTTTTGAGCTTTGAGCCTACGTGAATGTACGAGTGTACAATGCATGTGAATCCAATACCTTGTTGTCTGTTTTGTTCTCTATATTCTATATATTTGATATTTGACCGAGTTGATACAAGATGCATGCATCTTTTATGCGCGTATAATAAATTATGTACAGCTGCAGGTCTCAGTTAAACGGCCAGAGCTCACAACTTTCACCAACTGGCAACTACACATTAAACACATATGAATTCTCAATGCCGGATGCCCAATGCTCGGACTGTGCAAGAGAAGAATTTAAACTGTACACAGCGAGAGAGAGAGAAAGAGAGAGAGAGAGAGAGAAGTATCCAAAGGGACACACATGACACATTCTACATCCTCTCAATTTCTTTCTCCGACTTCTCCCAGAAAAACACAAGGCACAAGGCAAAGGTTGAGTCCCGAATCCCTCACATGGATTTTACACACATTTCTCATACTCTTTTTGGCTTGCTTTGGCTCCTCCAACTTTCAAGTTCCAAGTTCCAAGTCTATTGCTCCTCGTACTCGTGCTCGTATGACTGTATTCTGTAATTCTGTATTTCGGGATAAGCAATGTCCAAGATAACTTTCTCTCTCTTTCTCTCTCTCTGCAGACAGACCGATTTGTATCTGTATTTGATTCTCTATACATACCGTATTTTTCTCTCCCTTTTCTTCCTTTCCCTTAGATACTTTTCATTGCAATTCTCTGTTTTTTCTACACTGTACACTCGTCCTTCTGCTTCCTTATTCCTTCTATTGTATCTCTTCGGTTTTCCAGTTTTCCAGTATTTCCACTTTTACTCACAATCCAGATATTTTTCCTCCGTGCTTCATCCCACTTTTCCCTTCCTCTTCCTTCTTCATTCTTCTTCTTCCAGTTTTTTTGCAAGGCTTTCCTTCATTTTTTTACTCTCCCTTAAAACCCGTTTCAAAAAGAAAGGAGAAAATAGAAAATAGAAAATAGGAAAGCAACAGCAACTGTGGCAGCAGTAGCTCGTAGTCATTGTCGTGGTATCTGACGGCATATTTTTTTATTTTTTCTACCCACGAGCAAAACATGAATTGTAAAATGTACTGTATTCTCTGTCTTATTCTCTTGTTCTCTTTTACTCCATTTTGTTTTGTGTACACAATCTGGACTTATTTTTCCACAGATGTGCAGTTCTCCAGTTCTCCAGTTTTCCAGTTCTAGTTTTTCTACAGTTTTTTTTCCAGCGGTTTGTGTGTTTTGGTTGCTTTGTATTTGTATTTGTAGTTTGTACATAAAAACGGATTTGCCATGTTCGCAAAATAAGGAGGATGCCGTAGATAGTGGATAAAAAATGGCGAGTTGGCTATACACAGAGAGGGAAGAGTGTACATATTTACCAGAGTGAAATTGGACTATTTCGTCAGAATGTAGTCGTAGTTGTAGTTGGAGTTGGAGTTGGAGTAAATGTGGGTTTGGATTTAGATTTAGATTTAGTTGGAGTTTTATAGGGAAGTAGGGATAGGGAAGGGAGGAAATAGAAAGATGGTTGTATGAAAAATAGGAAAACTCATAAATTCGCAGGTTGTCCTCACTCACTCGCAAATAGAATCGGATCGAATGGAGAGAGAGAGAGCGAAAAGGAGAGACATGGTTAGATAGGCAATTCAATGTGAACATGTGTCACCGTCCTATGTAAAAAGGAGCAGTTGACTACAGTTGAGTTGAGTTACGAGCTGTCGTCATTCGCTCCCTTCTCCACACACACACACACACATGCTCACACTGTATTAGATTACTCTATACGCTATGGATATATATCCATGTGGACTGTGGACTGTGGAGTTTGGAGTTTGGAATGTGGAGACATGTTTGTCCGTGGACGCTGGAGCTCAAGCTGATTGCGTGGCAAAGGAATGAAGATGAAGAAGGCAGACCAGATTTGAAGCATCTACATTCTACATTCACCATTTCCCATATTTGATTTCCACCATCGCTCTGCTCTTTCTCATACTCGACACTCGAGACTCGAGACTCGAGACTCGAGACTGGAGAGATTGATATTTCATCGCGTAGATCCGGGTCCGTACAGTTGTTGAGAGCAGCAATAGTCATCATGTACGAGTTGTACCATTCCTCGTAGTACTTTTATTTTTATTGTCCCACCAACATTCACACACACACTTTCACTCACTTTCATTTTCATCTTCTCCTCCTAGACACGCAGACACTCGGCATTCGGCATCCTTCCTCTTTTTAAATTACGCACATTTTCTCCTCTCTCTCTTTGCCACCCTCACAATATTACAATATTACATTGACAGCCGCTTTCACATTATCAAATCCCGTCAACATGTGCCAAAACACAACACACAACACACGTCACACCAACAAATATCAAAATATCAAAATATCAAAGCTCAACAACAAACACTGCACACAAAATACTTGAGTTTCTAGAGTTGAGCCACTATAAAAATACATAGAAAACTGCACTGGGGTTTTCGAGTTTTGAGGAGGGAAAAAATGACAAGAGATTGAAACTTGAAGCAAAAAATAAAGATGCAACCATGAGCATTGAGCATTGAGCATTGGGCAGGCTAAAAAAATATATGAAACGTATTGTGTATTGCGTATTGTAACAGGCAGTTTTATAATAATATTCTTCATATTTTATGTTTGATATTTGTATAAACGTACATGAGTCTGAATGAAAATAAAACATGATTGAAATGGAACAAAATAAACTGAGGAAAAACATGTAGGGAGAATAAATAAATAAAAGGACAGTAAATCTTTTACAACTTTCCATAAATAACTGAGACCAAATTCAACTTGAAGTTCAAGTTGGATGTTGGATGTTGGAAGTTGGACGCCGACTCGGAGTAAATGGATGAAAAAATGCTGACGAAAAAAGATTACATTTTTTTCTGGTCCAAATTGATAAATGATAAAAATGGAAATGGAAATGTTAACTGATTTTCATACTTTATCCTTTATATTTTTATAGGTGTCCTGGATCCGTCGCAATCCGAAAGAGTACCATTTGCTAACAGTGGGACTGCAAACGTACAGTAGTGATGACCGATTCCAGGCCATTCACGCTCATAGCAGCGAGGTGAGTACTCGACACTCGACACATATATTAAGTCAGTGGTTTCACTTTCAATAAATGGTTGATAAAATGATCATGTTATGAATTTAAATTTAATGAGATGTTTAACGCAATCAAAATGTGGGGATCATTTTGGATTATTCAATGAGCGGGCGTTGGTAATATTCATGTAATTATATGAATCTCCCGTCTCCAGTCTCTAGTCTCGAGGTTTGTTTCTACACTCTGCACTCTACACAAATGAACACCCACGAAGAAAATGGCTTGAAGATTACAGACAGTCAAGCCAAATGCACAAAATACACCAGAGAATGCGTGGAAAAGGGAAATGAGAAAAGTTAAATTTGAGCAGCTGTATAATTGGACAGGGCAGAGGAACATGAAAATGTAAAATGTATCAAGGTACAAAGGGAAGGCTTGAATAAAGGAGAGTAAAAGATACAGAATTCTATAGGTGCTTTCAAAAGGCACAAAATAAGCAAAGAAATTCCAGAATT
>JAQGBH010003125.1:0-21111 GCA_034698265.1 Sminthurinus aureus | reverse complement strand
GCCGTTCGGGCTCCAATGATAATTGCAGATTCTAATGCATTTAGAATGAGAGTCAAAAGGTACACTGCCCGTTAAACTTTAAACCTAAGAGCTTGTGAGTACAGATATTGAAACATGATGCGTAAAGTATCCTGTATATACCTATATAGAGTAGTGTAACATGGATAATAGTAATAGTAATTCTACATTGGGCATTTTGTGAAGACTTCATCATGTATGATAAGGGTAAAATGGGATAAGAAATGCCTTAAGGAAAATGTATTATTGGTACTCACATCCTTAGAATCGGGTTTTGCTACTAACATTGATGTACCAGTTCTATGTAATATTGTATACAACAAAAAGTGCATGTACTTGTGTGTATATGCAGATAGGTGATATATTATATTTTATGAGATATGAAGAGCATGATGCTGCTTTATCTACAATTCAATTAGTATGATATATCTGATTATTCTTACATTGTAAAACTAAGATTAGAACTATGTCATATGTTATATTATTATATCATAATATTCCTTGTGCCATAATGTTAGAACAAACGGTGTACAAACTATGTTTAAGATTAAATGTATGCCGTACCAAGTTGTACTACCAATCATGCCTCGGAATGTACATATAGTTTAAAAGGTCAAACATTGGACAAAGATAAAATGACGGTTATTAGATGAATGTCAAATTAAATAACTTTTATTCAAAGTTTTAAAACATAATGTATTTGAAAACAAGAAAATTGAGACACTTGAAATCAGGAGGCAAACTTTTGTCTCCATCAGCATAGCTTCATTTTTGGCTCTTGCCTTATTCGAATTTTTCTAACACAATAATTGATAAGAGGTCACAGAGTGCTTTGTTTTATAATCAAATCAAAATCAATACCAATACGCATAATTTGCTGACAATTTTTTTCCAATGTATGATTTTTTTATGATTTTTTAAGGTGACTTAAGATTGTGTGTTCAGCATGTAAGAGAAGAAACAAAGTATGTTCAAAGTAGTTTACATGTATACGTACTGTTTAGAGAGGGTGATTGAAACAGCAAAGGAACAAGCAAACAACAACTGAATCTATGTATTTATGTATCGAATCCGTTCTATGTTGGTATTCCAGTCTACATTTACCCCAAAGCTTTTCTCATTACTAGGAGAATAATATTTGACAAAAATCATACTGTTTTTGTTCAAATGATTGAAAATCCATGATATTGTTTGTTCCTTTGCTGTGTTTTTGTTGTAAAAACTGCTCAAAAGAAAACTATTTTAACTTAATAATGAGGGTGGAAATGAA
The DNA here is from genome assembly GCA_034698265.1 of Sminthurinus aureus. Taxonomy (NCBI): domain Eukaryota; kingdom Metazoa; phylum Arthropoda; class Collembola; order Symphypleona; family Katiannidae; genus Sminthurinus; species Sminthurinus aureus. The sequence goes on along the minus strand of JAQGBH010003125.1, from coordinate 19,823 downwards.
GGTATGTGTAGTAGGAATTAAAAACATTGTATGTAGTATTTTTTTTGTAGTTTGTGGAAATATATTTGACATTGTTTGTATTACATATTAAAGTTACATAGTTTTGGACATTTAATAATGTTCTTTCTTTGGTTTAGAGGAATGATAATATTATTACAATAATGGATTTTGTAAAACATGTCTTGAGTTACATTATCATTCATGTATATATATTTATATATCTATATATTTATGAATCGTTTTTAATGTCTATAGTCTAGGGGATAAGTTTTCAGAATTGTACATTTTTGTATAATATGTGTCTTACATTAAGTGTTTATAGGTGTAAATATTTAGGTGTATTTTATATCTTGTAGATACGTATAATATATGTATTGTTGTTGTATGTACTATGTGTAAAACTAGACTCAAGTTATACAGCAATTTTAAAATACTTACCCTAAAGCCTCAACCAAAATTTACAAATCCTTCAGACCCAGAGTTTATTTTAGTTGAAACTCTAGAGAACAATAATTAATTAAGAATTGATATATTGTTTTTAATCCATGTTTTTAATATAAAATATTCAATAATTCGGAGGAAGGGGTAAAACTGTCGTTAAATTTGAACTAGAACAATGATAAGACTATTTCTTATTCAAGTAATCATCATAGTTATAATAATAATAAAATTATTATTATATAAGACTAATAGACTAAGATCAACTTAAAAAAAACTCTCTTCTTCGTTCTTAACTACTAAAGTAACATGAAATATATTATATAATAATAATAATAATAATGAAAATAATAATAAACGTAAGCTACGTAAAGGCAAGTATAAGTAACAATAAATAAAAATAATAAAATTGTTTCTTTTTCTCTCTTTCTCTCACACCCTCCCTCTTTGTCTCTCTTTCTATAAACTGGGGAAGTAAAATCTCTGACATAACGAACAGTCACACGCTTATCATACAAAAGAGTATATGACGTTTTTATAAGCCGCCAGGCAGTAGGAAATAGGAATTGGTTACTATTATTTATTTGTTGTTGTTTTTTTGAGGAGAATTCAATTGAGAAAGACAAACAAACAAACAGGCTACGGCTACAAAACTCTTAACGTTGTCTAAGTTTGTTGTACGCCTGATCACTGGTTTCATTTTATACGTAAATACGAACCAATTTTTGTCCATCTTTGTCTCTCTCTATCTTAGCGGCTATCACAAAATATACTGGGGGTAAGGGTAAAATTGGGGTAAAATGACAAAGTCTCGGTTCGACTTTGTTTTTGTTATAACTTGCCACAAATCTCTATCTAAATAAATGACTTAGTGGCACACAACCTGAGCTACCCGGCTCTAGGACTCCCCCAATATACTACAGTTGTAAAATTGAGTTGATTTCTGAGATACATAAAATAAAATTGAATAACTCAAATTTTAAATAGATTTAAAGACTAAAACTTTATGTTATACAATGATTGCAATATTATTATGATAAATTTGAATGTGTTTTAATATAATAATATGTTTCCTAAGGTGTACGATGATACTGCCCGCAATCATATAATATATTATGTAAAGTGTTAAATGTATAATATTATATTTAAAATTGAGGATAATAAAAACATAAACATAATAATAATAATAATAATCATGATAAAATATCACTATAAGAATAATACATCATCGTACATTTTGTAATAATAATAATTATTGTTTTTTTACGATTGGAATCATGCATATAAATACACTAATGCATGTGTATATCTTAACGACAAAAAGCAAAAAAAATAATAATATAATATAATGAAGTAATGTATAATTATTTACCAAAAAAAGGGAAAAAATAATATTTACTTAATAATGTAGAATTCAGTACAGCTCAGCACTTCAGTTGTTGTTATTCGTGTGTTGTATATGTTGTGTATGGCCTGCTACATTCTCTCTCTCTTTTGTCCCATATGACGAATATATTATGCGGAATATGCGAGCACTTTAAAGATGCTGTAAAGTATGTGTAGGTATATATATAAGATAACATTAAAACAAGATGACTTTGTGCTTTTACATAACATTCTATGTAGGTATATATGTATTAATATATAATTGGTTCGTTGGTAAAGTACATAGCCATTGTGTAGTTTATACATGTAACATATAATATATACAGTAATTTTGGTTACTTTCATTGTTTCTTTCGTAGAATATGTTGTCTTATATAATAATATTATTATGTTATATTATGCTTGTATATATTACATATATTTATATGTACTAGATTCTATATATATGTATATATATATTAATATTTTATACACATTTATGAATTTGTATCTATTTTATACTATCTCAGTAAGTTTTATCATTATATAATATGTATAATGTAATAATAATAATAATAATAATAATAATATTTTTGTAGTAATAATATTTTTGTAGTAATAATATTAATAATATGATGACGACGATGAATGTAGAGGCTTTGTATCGGGTAGAATAATCTAGTCCAGATTGTATTTTAAGAATGATGGTGTTGGTGATGATGATGATGGCATACACTTGTGTAGTAAATTTTAGTTCATTCATCTTCAGTCATTCAGTCAGTTTGGAGAGAATATACAAGGAAAATAGGAGTTGTTCTTGTGGTTATTTCAATATACATGATACATGATGTGATCTGACTTTTTCCTTCCCATAGCACTCACAAATAAAATAAAAAACAATGAAAAAATGAGACGAAATAATGAATAGTGTAGTGTGATGATGATTTCATGAAATGTCAGGGTGACAGACGTGTAGTCCAAAGACAGAGAGATAGAGATAGAGGGAGAAAAACAAATCACATATCCCGTCAACGGGTAGAGGTTATTTTTTTTCTTCATTGTTTTCACTTTTTTTTCACACTCTGTTTTCACACACACTTCAAGTATTGTTGTTGTCTTTTTTCTCCGTGATTTCTTCTTGTAATGTAATCCTACTCATGCCGTGTATACTTTTTGATACTTACAAGTCTATGTATATGTGTGTATGTTCGTAGTACGAAGTTTCTGGTTCCTTCTGTTTCTTCCTAAGGATAATACTAGTCATCGTACACGCAACTTTGAACATTCTCCTCCTCGATAATCACCAAATGTAGTCATCATCAATGTCTTCTTTTGGGCTGGACAGGATATTACAGTATAGATTTTCTTGAGATATTTTAATTACTGCAGACTGAAAGCAACAAAGAAAAAAGTAACCGGAGGGTCAATCAAAGAGGCAAGTGACAAGCAAAACGAAAAGTAAAAGGAGATAAGTGCTCCAAAAAGTTAACATTATCTAAACTGTCTAAATGTATAGGTATGGATGAGCATAATATATCATTACAGCACAGAGTTATTTATTTCCGTTTTAGGTGTGTATAGTGTGTAATGTAAGATGTTTTTAGAAAATAATTATAAGACATAATGTACATTATAAGTTTTTGGACTAGAAATAATGAAAATATTGTACATGAAAAACAAAAAAAAATCAGTCAAAAAAACTTTTGTTTTTAAACATTGTTCTTCATCAGGATTTTATAACACGTAGTATTAATGAGTATTCAGTGTACGTAGTCATATTATTTAGATTGTTGTAAATGACTGTACAACTTGTGTGAATAGGCACAAAGTTGTTATTGTTAAAAATAGTACAATTATATTACAATTAAAAAAAATACTTTTGTATTAGTACCACACGTCATGGGTACGTGTATTTTTAGAACCTTGTCAATATTACTTATGCATAACTTTGAAGAATGTGTAACATATTACCCTATTCTCTCTATATATTATATATAATAATAATAATACTATTCTGGTACAAGAAAGAACTACATAATTATAATAATGTAGTCATAAACTAGTGTGTGTTATATTGAAAAGAAAATTTTAGACTTACTGTATGCCATTTTGAATGTGATGGTGCTGATTGATTGATTCTAGGTGTTTATTAAACTCTCGGTGTATTTGTTCAGGGAGACCACCACCAACATTTGAGAAGAAGGAGCGTAGGAAAGTAAGTTCTTCGGTGAGGAGGTCAATCTTCTTTTGAAGACGGTCATTTTCCTTAGCAAGGATTTTGACTCTTTCTTCTGTTTCACGAGATCGAATCTTTGCCTTTTCCCTGGATTTTCGTACAGCAATATTGTTTCTTTCTCTTCGTCTTTTGTACTCATCACTGCCTTTGTCGACATTTTTGAGTTTTTTGGAGGAGTGATGATGATGATGATGATGAAGACCCTTGCCATTAAAATTGAGGGAACCCTTTCCACCCAAATCATTTCCACTGGGAATGGTAGCTGGGGTCAAATGATGATGAATGTAGGCATTCGGACTATATCCTTGACTACTGCCACTGGTACTGCTACTGGGTGAAGTCACATTTGACAGGGTGTTGGAGTAATTTGAATATGAATTTGGATCAGTAGAACTTACAGCATTCCCATTGAAATCAAGTCGACGATGATCCATCGGCTCTTCTTTGACCAGCACATTGTTATCTCCATTGCTGTGGTTGTGGTTATTATTATTATTATTATTATTATTATTATTATTATTGTTATTTTGATTAAAACTAGAGCCACCATGAACGGGTTGAGGCATATATGCAAGGGGGTTACGATTAAATCCATGAATATTTTGTCCATGTCCATTTCGGGTTGTCAGTTGAGAATACTCTGCTTTACCATTATTTTTATCATGATGATGTAAAAGTTCAGGAAATAATCCTTCACCAACTTCGGAAAAATTTGGATCATCGATAAGGGATTGGAGATCAAGGGATAATTCTGGATTTTCTAAATCTGCAGGGTCAATTTCACCATTCTGACTAAGGAATGATCGGACTTTGACTGTGAGAGCGGCTTTTTTCAGGTTTTCCAACCCGTTATCGTACATCTGTGGGGATGCCATTTTTGTATGTTTTTATTTATACACAACACTGCATTCCCTTCACAAATGTCACACACACTAAATATTGTCAGTTTTTTTTTAATTGTCTCTAATAATCACACATACAAAAACTGTGATTACTAGTTGCTACGAATTCTTTCTGTCTTTTGTTTTATTTGTCACAAGAATAAGAATCCCCTCACTTTTTTAGTCACTAGTAAATAGTTGATAAAGCACAAGAATTTGTGTTCTCTTATGTAACAAGATTTCGTTGTAAATGTATTTGAAAACTTTTTTTGATTTTTTATCCAATCTTGTAACTTCACTTTGATTGTCTTTTTATTTCAAAAGTACGAAAAAAAAATCACTTCCGGATTTTCTGATTCAGGAAATTAGTAGAACAAAAAACAAAGTTTTATCTTTTTGCAAATTTGTATTCACTTTGTAGAAATTTGTAAAGTTTTTTTAAGGTTCAAACGTTTTTCTATGTTAACACTTTGATTCGAAATGAAAAGTTGAGAAACAAAGACTTTTTTCTCCTTTATACTCACTGTTTTATCACTGAATCTTCATTGATTGTTTGTATTTTGTATTGTTTTGAATGGTTTGTCGTTGTCGTTTTATCTATTCAGTTACGAAATGTTAAAATAGCAACTTGAATATTATTGTCCTGTTTATAATGTTTTAAACAAATCACACATGTAGACACTAAAAACTTTAAAAACTGGATTATACTTTCGATGTATGATCAGAGAAATTTGAAAATGTTCACTTTTATAACTTTTGACAGTTTAGGAAGTTGCACACAAGCACTGTTTATTCGTTAGTGTTCACTTGTAGACTGAATGTTATCTTGAAGAACAAGAAGGAGAGGAACACACACTACACACACACAGTAGTAGTAAGTAATATTGAGTAATGAGTAATGTTATAGTTTTTCTTTCCTTCTTCCGTACTTGACTGGATATTTTTCTCTGCTTTTAAAACAAATGTGTATTTTATATTATGGAAAATAATAGTGACGATGACTTAATAGCCATGTGTATGAAGAATATCTTGTTTGTTTTTATTTCGATGATGTTGATTCTTTTTTCCTTTGTTTGTTCTGCTTGTTGAAAAATCCTCTTGAGATTTGTCTCGATTCTGTAAAATTCCAAAAAAAAGAAAGAATGAAATCAGTGGATTTTTTCAAAAAATTTAATAAATAAATAAATTTAGTAAATGTAGAAAAAATCACAAAGACAACTTTTTCAAAAACAAAAAAACTGTTAAATAACTAAAGTATTCTTGTATATATTGATATTGTCAACTTGCTTTGTATTATTACAATGTGATAGTATTGAGAAAAGTAATTGTCAAGAAGACAGACTCATGACGTCCTCGTCTGTTGCTTGCCAATAATGAAATAAAGAGTTTTGAGGAAGAGCAAAAGTATAACGTGCTCGAGTCGTTCTGTAGTCTGTAGTAGTAGTACGTACGACTGCTTTGGTTTTCCCTTTCAGTTGTCAAACAAATCCACACACAACCAACATCCACCACCAGCAATGAAATGAAAGTGTACGAGTCTCTCTCGTCGTTCCTTCATCAAGCAACTATTCCGTTTTGAGGCAATGACTATTATAATATACAACTTACACTACTACGTCTACCACACTACCTAATACCTGTGTATACTCTTACAATTGCTATTCCTCCCTTAACTATACACATACACACACAATTCTCTCCCTCTCTCTCTCTCTCTCTGTATGTGTATGTGTGTGTGTCTAATATATAATATAATATTATTATTACGTGTCTATATATTATCTGTCTCTCTCTCGTCCTACGTTTTTGCTTTCCTACTACTCACCTACTTTACATCGTCGTTGTTCCTCTACATTTGAATATATACTATACTTTAGTGGGCCGTAGGTCTCTAACTAGGAAATAATAATAATATTGTTATTATTATTATTATATAAAGGTAGAATATGAATTTTGATGTGTGTATGCATGTGTGTGTGTGTGACTTATTGTATGACTGTATATACATTGAATCTACCTATACATGTATATTAATTTGTTTCATTTTCATTTTTTTGTTCCTCACTATCACAATGGTAATAATAATAATAATGTATGTTATAATATATTATGTTATATTATGTAGACAAACGATTAGGTTTACTTACAGTTGTTCATGAATTCCTTTTCCATCTAGACCAGTTACCTAGATTTCTCGAGAGTGTTTTTGTTTTTTAATTATTGTTATATAATCATATGTAATAATGTTATAACAATTTTTGTAGAGTATATTGTTTTTACACAGATAGAAGATAAGACACCTTAGTTTTGGATTAGGGGATCACTGATTTTTTTTCTGGTTTTGTGATGATGATGTGAGATATGATATGATATGATGTGATACGCACTTATTTACTTGATGTATTGTACATGTGATATGTATAATAATAATAATAACATAAGGGTAGAAAAATAGTTCACCAAAGTGATGAATGAATATTTCTTTACATCTTTATTCCTGAACTATTTAGCTTGAACTGCTTTCTTTGCTCTGTGTCGCTTCTGTCTTAAGTTTTTGATTTATCGGCACTTATTTATATATTATGTATACGTGTATTGAACATTACCATGTGTAATGTGTATACTTGTGTACACTAAGTGACAAAAATCACAAGCATCATCATGTTGACATTATACATCACTCCATCCAGCGTACGAGTTTATTAATATTGAGAATTAGAAATTATATAGGAAAATCATATTGGTGAGCGACGACACTACTTGTGAGTTGAGAGTTGAGAAAATACAAGTATATTATGATTATACTCGCATATCAGTAATATGTGTATGTGTGTTTGTGTGTGTGTGTGTAGATATAGAAGATGAACTTTATGTAGTTGGTTTGTATTATGTATATATAGTTACAAATTTATCTACGTAAATACACGCAAAATGAATCAAGCAAGATTCATTTAAGTAATAGTTTTGAACTCAAGTTATATATTATATAAATATATATTATATAAATATGAATATCAGTAGTTATTTTTTCCCTCTTTTTACACATGAATGTATCAATATCTAGTAAATAATACGTATTCCTCTTTAAAATAGGAAGAAAAATGTGGATATTTGTGGGTAGATACATCATCTCTACAGTTGGCAATATTAGTATTCTTACGGTACACACACAAATGAAGGAAGATTCCTGTGCATATGGAATGAGATAGATATACTTACACTCGTGTGTTCCAATATATCATGTTCATTAGTTATTATCTAGCTAGGATTGTTGTGTTTTACATATATTATATTTCGTTATAAGTAACAGAATCACTAATCGTAAGATGTTTACAACTCAAATGACTTTTCTTCTTTGCACTGGACTGGATACGAGCACTGGAATCCTAATACATGTTGAATATTTTCCGCCGTATGTAAGGACAAGTTCTTGTTAGTTGTTAGTTGTACTTTCATTTTGGTATTATACTTGCTTCTCTGCATTTTCCAATCAATCCTGAAGCTCATTTCTGATTTTTTGTTTCCTTGTTTATTCGTAGTTTGTTGGTAAAGAATATTATTATTTCAACTGCTTGACAACACTATGTCGTTGTATAGATTTAGTAGGTGTGTATGTGGTGTACATGTGTCGCTTGAGTTTGATTTGATGTTATTTTATTATTTGTTCCTCTTCTTCCTCATCTTGATGTTGTAATGTTCACATGGTACCCATTACTATTACTATACACTTTTTCCTGTGACAATATATTATATATATATCTCTCTATCCATAAACCGCATACCAGTACTCAGTACATGTACAAATGAATTACACAAATCTTTGTTTTGTCTCTGAACTTTTAGTGCATTATACAGTTTCAGCTTGAATGTACGGTCTGTTTTGATAAGAGGAAAACAACAAGGTGTATTATTCACATCATGCACAACTAAAATAAATGTCAAACGTACACAAAACAAAAGTTGAAGATACCGGCAAATATTGTTTTAGTAATCACAAGAATATGATGCGTAGAAATGACTTTTCACAGTTCAGATTCTTCCGTTGTACCTGGAATATTACATGGAATTTTCCGGGTTTTTAGCATGTGTAAGATTCTGAACAATCCATTATGATTGTTGACGTTTCTTGTATAATGTTTAATGGTCAATATATGGTGTCATGCTCGGTGTGTGTGTGTGCTACAATTAGCTCAATCCTTTTTAGTTTTACCTAGAATAGATATGTGTATCGGTATAGGTATGCACTATGCACACAAAAATAATGAAACATTCTTAATAATTTTTAAAAACTTTACACTTTTGTCTTTGATGTATATATATATATCTATTTGACAACATTACAGATGTGTTTACAGTTTCGAAGCATTTATGTCTACGTTGTAGATTGTACATGATTGTACTGTCCAACAACCATGTACACTGATAAACCCTGATTGCTTTGTTTTGGTTCATTTTGTTGGCAAGACACAGTAAAACATTTTCATGTGCTTGATTTCGATTGGTTTTGTTCAAAAGCGTCGTAGATTAAAAAATTACAAAACCGAGTCTTGTTTCAAATCTTGTGGTTTAATTTTGACATTTGTCGTGTGTACAATAACTTTATCATTCTTTAAAAATGTTCTATCATGATTAATGTTATTTGTTAGCTGTGGCAGTTCATTATCAATCCAGCCACTTTTATTGACAATCTTATAGTTGTTATTGTTTACATTTCTTTCTCTCTTTCAGGAAGGAACAGAAATAGAAAAATGTCTTCCGTAATTTGTTTTGTTTTGCTTCTATATTTACAAAGGCAAGAAACCTGATGATATTATGTTTGAAGGATTGGGTAATATTACAAAATTGAAAACACCGTAATTTTAAGGGACGGTAGATTCTAGTTTCTAGATTAGTCCTCCATTGTTACTATCGTTGGTACTCTAGGTGTTTAATTGATTCTAAGAATAATATCTATATAAAATATCTGTAATAATACATTATACAATATTTGGGGTAAAGATACAAATAATATATAGGACTTTTGAATATGTATCATGTTATTGTTGTTTATGGAAAATGGGATCTAGTTCTTAATTATAATACATGTTATGTTATATGGAGCACGTGTACTACATTCCTCTCTTTTTCTTCCTCCTCACTCTTTAATTTACCTAATTATTAATTATCGGGTGTGATTATGACATGATGCTTGGTTTGTTCTCGTTTTGTTATTATTATTATCATCATCATCATCATTATTTTGACCTGATACTTTGTATATTGTATAGGAAGGGAAAAAAGTGAATACAATGTGTGGATAGTGTAAAGTGTGTATGTAGTGTGTATCCTGCATGCATTCCGTATTTTCTCATACACTTCACTCTCATTTTCATTCACTCATGTGTGAAGGGGATATTATGTGTCTACTGTCTATAGTAAATGTACATTAGATGCTGTGTATTCCTCTGTATTATAATATTTTTTAGTATACATAACATATCACATGTTTAGTGTTTAGTACTTACTGTTAACTATTTACTGTTTACTGTTTACCCTCATTGTAGCCAGTGTAATACTGGTTTGAAATCTAAGTGCATACATAATACATATGAACAGGCGTGAAAACAGAACACAAATGCAGGTATCATAACAATATTACATCATGAATAACATCTTTTCTGAATATCAGGAGCACAGATAAAATATTATTACTTATACTATCATTTCCATTTCAATCTCCACAATACACAAATACATGCAGTTTTAGTACTGAATACAGACTATAGTATGTAAAAATGCATGTATTCAGAATATTCTTATACTACGGAAGTAGTTCAAACAGCCTGTATATATAAACAGTATATATACATGTACGTCTAGTGGTGATAAAAATATGATCTAGTTTTTATGCATAGCCCGTTCTAATAACTTATCACACAAGTATCTCTCTCACACCTTACTTTTGTTTTTATTTTACTCCATAAGTATAAGTAGGAAATTATGATAGTTGACAATATATAGTTCAAGATTGTCTGTGTGATAAAACACTTAAGCCTGTTTAAACTGATGTTCAATCGTTACGAACTAGACTTTACCTGGTTTCTTTGTGAAATTTGAATTCCAAGAAAAGACCCGTTTATCATTATTTAATATGCTATGTTTTATGAATGGAAAAAAACGATTGAATTCGAAATTCGATTTAAGTCACTCAGTAGAAATGACATATTATGAGCCTTAGATTACATACGTAACTGTAGAGTTTGAAGTTAAGAATTTTTTTTGTACATAATATATCCACTCACTCCAATGTTAAATTTACCATAAATAGGTGTTTGAATATGACAGATTCAGATATACTGAACAAAACACATGCTGCATTTTTCATCAGAATCACCTACAATTCACATTCATGTAAATTTGAAACGCGTTTTCTTTATTTTCGCTGGAAAGTTAATGGTCACATTTTATGAATTTCTTGCAATTGCAAAGAGACATAACGAAATGCAAAGAATGATCATTCTGTTCTTTTCTATAAAATTCAAAGGTGGAAAGAAATAATGGGCATTAATTAATTTAAGGATTGTCTGTTGAGTTTAAAAGATTAATTTCTAAAATTTCTTTAAATTAGAAGGGTGACAGTATGATGTTCATTATCAAAATATTTTTTTTTCGATGTTAATATTACACTAAAGTATTAAAAAACGACTATATTGAAAATATTCACATGTCATTTTGACTCCAATGGAGACAAAGACATTTCTAAGTTTCTAAGTTTTTCAACAGTTCATGTCATCTACATTTGCTATGTGCAGTTCTTCACTTGCTAACTCACCACGAGGGTGCGTGATTATCAGTCCAAAGTGCCTTTGTATGTATATGTAATGTGTATTAAATTTCTTGCGAAACTTTCTATGGTATGACGAAATCCAAAGGATTGCGAAAGTGAGAAAAATAATCATTTGTTATACTGAGTTACACTTGGAGCCGTGTTTTCTCTCGACGGGAAGAATTCCTTTATTTTTGGACAACTCTTGGATCAGGTAAATAAATTATTTAAAACCTATCAAAATTCAAAATGTTATACACAACTGTAAGTATAATATTTTTAGTTATTTAATTATATTATTAATCAAGTTAATACAAGTAGTTATATAGTTTTGATGTATAAAGTCAAGTAAGGTCATTGAGCTAAATACTTAAATACTATACAATTGTATAATCTTTAATCATTGACGTTATGAACATTGACAATTATCATCAATAACACTATGCATATTTAAACATTTTCCAATTTTAATGGTATACTTGTTGTCTACAGAATTTTTAGTTTCAGTACAGAAATACGATAAAAATCCATTCATTATATATATCTAAAGTAATGTTTTCACATTCTTTTCTCTTTTTAAAATTTATAGATTGTATTCATAAATTGATCAATTGGAAAAAATGGGATCTCGTAGAAAAAACTCTCTGGATAAAAATTCAGAAGAATACCGTGAAAAAAGACAAAAGAACAACAATGCTGTCAAACGGAGCCGTGACAAGACGAAGAAGAGGGCTACGGAAGCAAGTGAGAGAGTTAAGTATCTTCAACATGAGAATGAACGATTGAGAACAACAGTCGAGTCTATGACTTCAGAATTGCAATATTTAAAAGATATGCTCATGTGTCAAGCAGGTAAATTGATTAATTGATCATTATTTTATTACACTTTATATATATATATATAGATACTAGTTTAGAAAATTAATCCTGTGATAGAATACAGTAAAAATGTATTCAAAATCCCTCATTTTATTATTTTCTAAAATTCCTGTCAAACATTTAACACGTTTAAATAAGACAATTAAAATGATAATTTTTTGGTTTTGTTGTATTGACCATTTAATAATTTGTTTCTCATTTACAGAAACATCAGAATATTTAAGCCAAAGTACAGAAGCCGATATCGAAGAACTGTTGCGTGAAGATGTAGTCGAGCCTGACCTGGACAGATTGAGCAACGTCCTTGCGGAAATGAGGAAAATTCAGAATAGTCTACATTAGTTTATTCAACCAAAAAAAAAACAACATAACATTCTGCGTTGATAGTAATTGTTATGTATAGAGTATCCTCGAATTATGTACGAATTATTTAGTTTTAATCATTCTATTATACTATAATATACGTGATATTTTCATGTACGCAGGACGTTGTTGATCCACCTTTCTTATACAAAATCGAGTTTGTAGACTTAATGTAGTACTTTGTAGTTTGTAGAGAAGGGTATTTTAACTTTTGTATAAAATTTTAGCTAGTATAATAACCGAATGTTATACTATACATCATACATCATATATGACCCGCATTTAATTTTAAGTTACTAATATTTGATTCTGTAATATTGTGTACATTTACTACTATTCACATTGTATCACAAATAGTGTTAAATAGTACAGTTTCCATTTATTAATATTTTTATTGTCCTGACTGATTTGTCAGTACTCTTCATGTTGTAATGTTTGACATTTTTTTTTACATTCTGTTATTTTATTGTTTCATTTGAAGACTATAAGGAAGAATTCACGTAAATATTACATGTTATATGTATATTTTGTGACAGGTGTACGTAGAACAAAGGGTTGATAATTGTTATGCCTCTGTACTATACAATATATATATCATATTTCGTATTATATATAATTCATAATGTATCTATTTTTATACAAAAATTTATTGTACTTTCGATATGAAAATGTACAATGCAAAAACCTCTGTTACATTTTTCACAAAAATCTTGTAAAATTGTATTGAGCAGAAATATAATATAGTATATTTAGTATGTTTTACGTAAGCATAATAAAATATTATGAAAAGTTTAAAGAAAAATGAGAGTGTATGTACGTGATAAAAAAAAACATGATGTTTTAAATGAAGTATGCACAATTACAATTATATCTAAAAGATAGATTGTATGGTTTTTGAACTGACGAGTGAGTACAGAGTTGTTATTATTATAGCTTATGTTAAAAGTTAAAGGACTTGTTTTGTTGCTCCTCACTTGAGATTTGATTATATATTTTGCCTTTGTGCAAGTATAAAATATTTGTAAAAGATGAAAGTTCTTCTTTTCTTCTAAAATTTAAAATCCTGTTTTGATAAATTGTTATACTAATTTCAAAATAGCAATAATAATAATAATAATGTTGATTATTGTATACTTTAAAGAAACAATGAGGCACTATTGCCTGTATAAAGTACTGCTATTCTTAATTCTTGATCTAAAATTAATACTATACTATTTAGTGTAAAGTTTTTATTTTTAAAGCTTGATATTATTATTTTTTAGTGTGTAAATGACTCATTCTAAAAGTCTTAAGTTTTTGTTTTTGTTTGTCATTTGAATTTCCATGCGTACATCGTACATAATACATAATGCATAACATTTGGATTTTTTTGTAAGAAAAATACTTGGACAAATAAAGCACATGTATATGTGTATATGTATATAAGTACACGTATACATAAAATACAGTTATCTCTATATCTATTAGTCGTTCCTTTTATTACAATGATAATATTATTGATCATTTTCATACATCTATCTTATGTATTGTCTACGCCTAGACAGTATTTTAGTTGATAAAGTATTACTACACATTAACATGGCTCGACTCTCTCTCTCTCTCTCACTCTCTGTCTATGGAACATGGCAGAGCAGAGAAAGCGAATTTTTCGCAAAGCACAGGGATGGGCCTGAGAGAGATTTAGCAACCTAGCGCTGGATTGCATTGAAATATCCCATTGAATCTACCTCAAGTCATTTTCTAACATGCAGACAGAAGCTGATGGGCTAAGGTCAAACTTGGATGTCAATTTTGAATATAAATATGAGATTTGTGAAATTTAGCAAATCATATGTATATATTATAATATTATGTAATTTACTCATTCTTATATCAACATATAAAATGTTTGTATGGAGGAGTATAAAATAATACGGTTTATAAATTCTGACAGTATTTACTATTCAATGAATTCATTTTTGTAGAAGGGTCTAGCAAAAAAATTGGTGATTTCGTTGTGTATTCTTTTTCGTTGAATTTTAGGATTACATACTTTGTACATATAGCATCGTGGTGTATACATTTGTGTCACGCTATACATATTTTTGATTAAAATTAGCAATTATTTGTGCATGCTTAAAAACTGTGTATAAACGTGGCACTTCCTAATAATGATTTTAATACATTTGGGAAAAAATCTGCAATTTCTTTCAACTATTCATCTTCATGGGACTTGATAATGGTATAAAAACTTATATTTACTTATGGGAAAAGCCAGAGTAAAGTGTGTGTTTGTGTGTGTATTTGAAAATGACATTGTGTAACACGTAACACACATTTTCCCATAATGAAGAAAAGGCGTTTTATTTTCTGGTTGCTAACTTGACTTTGCAAAATTGTCGAAAGCGCTTGCCCATTCTTTTTTGTCATCATACACACTAAAATTTTCTTCTTCGAATACTTCCAGGTTTCTCTCTCTCTCTCTCTTCTAGCTTTTCATATACCTAAAAGCAGTCAACGAGTCTTCTGTCTCTGGGTTGCAAAAAAAAACAATTCACAAATATAAAACTGAAAAAAAACCAACCCATGAAAAGAGAAGAAAATTTCTAGAAATATTTTGTTTTTAGTTTTATTTTGTTTTGAATATCGGAACATAATTATTACTGTAATATTCAATCGAATCAGAGCTACATAAGTAATAAAAGTACGTGTAACTGTACAGACCATTTGGATCTTCTTCTTTCTACATATATATGTAAGTAAGTACTGTACGAGTTTCTCCAAATTCCAAATAAAAAGTTTTATACAAAAGTAGCAAAAATCCTGGAAAAGAACAACAAGATTTTTGGAATTGTTTATGTGATCCCTTTTCAATTAAAAAATTATTCATCATCAAATCATTCAGAATTGGATTTGTGAAGAGAACAATTCAAGTGGTGAAAAAAGTGGAGGACTATAATCACAATAATATTACATTATAGTAGAGAGAATTTCTAGTGTATTTGTGTGTGTGTGTGTGTTTGAGGAGGGAGAGGAATAACTCAGCGATTACAAATTGTTTTTATCTCTAATTATCTATATAATATAATAATAATATTACAGTGAAACTAAAATTTATTTCAAACGACATGTACATAAAATAATACAGTAATAATAATAATAATTGTATTATCCAAATATACGTACACACACCATTTGTACATTATCAGTCTATACTTTGGCTCGTTCACGAGTATCGAGTGTCGAGTCGTGTGTGAAACACAACATTAGAAACATCTATATATTTTATTTTATTTGAAAAATATTTTAAGGGTGTAATTAATATTGTTACTATTAATATACACACTATACTAAAGTCTAAATACCGTTACTCAAAATTATTATCAAGAAGACGACAATTTCTATAACAGGAAATTTTCCCAGACAAACTAAAAACTATTGCATTGAACTACATAAGAAATAATAGAAAAAATATAAAAGGTTCAACCCAAAATTTTCAACTACTACTGCTGAGAACAACTTGGAATGTGTTGTATATATGTAGAATATAAATAGATAAATGTACATGTATAATAATATATAAATGGATAAATAATTATCTAAAAAAATCTTTTGGGTTTATGCAACAACAAAAAATTTGTCTGTGATTTAATAAATTATTCTTCGTCTATTAAAATAATATATTGTATATGGAGCTCTACAACCTGTGAAAAAAAAGATATATATAAACATAAATAATAATAATAATATCTATTATTATCTATCAAATAAAAAATATTGATTGCATAGCCGAGCAAAAAAAAAGGAGAGAGTTTTAATTCTTGAATAATTTTTAAGCAATATTGTCGGTGCTTTTCTGAGCTTTAATAGTCTATGTAAATACAAACAAACAAAAAACAACAAAGTCCTCTTATATATATATATATATATATATACACAAATAAGTACACATTCAACATTCAGATATATACACACACGTAAAACATAACAGAATATACACACCTTGTATATGATACCATTTCTATAATTTACATTATACATTAAAACGTTCAATCTGTGTTCATTCAAGAAATCACAAGGCATTGATTGATAACAAGAAATTGTTGTATATAATAATAATAATATAAGAAAGAAAGATAAATAGTTTATAATACACGTACGTACATCCATACATACATACACACCACACGGATAATTTTTCGTAGTGGATATTTTATCGATTGACACGTCTATTCTATAATTCTAATTTCTAAATACATTACAAAATTATTATTAGTAGTATTGTATACGGTGAAAAAGACAAGACACGCATAACACATTTATTTATTTATTGAGTTCATCCTCAAGCTAAATTTTCTCTATTCTTCGGTTGAATAATATTATCATCAAGGATTATATATTCCTATCATTATCAATATATCATCATCATTATTCTACTATTATTATTACTACAACCACAACTTTACTACTACTATTACTACTACTACTTCACGTTGAGTTTGTTGAATGACGATCCCGACGACAAGGCAACAAAGTTTTGTTTCTTGTTACTAAATATACATGATATAATATCTGTATACATCATACAAATACATACACAGTGATTGAAGAGAAATTAAAAGTGAACTTGAATCACAAATCTGTAATAATATTATAATCATAATAATATATATACGTACTGAGTGAGTACTGAATACGGTCTACTGATTAACGACAACCATCGTTTTATTCGTTTAGCAGGCGAAAAAGAAAACAACAACACCTATCCTCCTCCTCCTCTACCGCTTCTTCACCACTTCTACTTACTTACTTACTCAATTCAACTTTTGTGGGTGTGTAGTTATGACCACATCAGTAATTATTATTACCACGTAATAATAATAGATGGATAGATAAATAAATAAATATTGAGAGTTTAAATTACATAATATTTTGAGAAGTTGAGAAGAAAATAATGTACAAGTGGAAAATTTTTCAACAATCCGTGTATCATAATTTGTTCCAGGAAATTCAGTATGAAAAAAAAGTTGGAGTGTCCCGTGTTACCGTGTGCGAGTAAAGTGATTGTGTGTGACTTTGATTCTTCTTCCTCGTGTTTTCATCAAAATAATAATAATAATAGTAATAATATAAATAATATTTGTGATTCACGTTTATTATCATTGTCGTATTCCTCATCTTTATCTTCATCTTCAGTTTTGGAAACCACCAAAATTTTCACCTCTATAGTGAATTCATCATCAATCTTTGATTTATGAAAATTATTCCTTGTCTAGAAATCTAAAATAATCAAAGAGGAATATATAAATAATAAGAATAATATAAATATAAAATAGTTGTTGGATATAATAAAGTAATATAATAAAAATAAATCTACAGAGAGTAACATAAATTAGTATATATATATCAAGTCGGCTGTCTGTTGCTTTTGTGCTCAGTGATTTTTTTTGTAATATATATATACATATATATATTTTAAAAAAGTGTCAAAGTGAATCATAATAATACTACATCAGTTACTCGTGGTGGATTCGTCTTGTGTGAAGGGGAAAGTTTACAAGAAAGTAGCCACTTGGGTGGGAGCTGTCAGAGCGGCTCCTGAGCCCTAATCACACGAATCATCCGGTAATGTTTACTTATTTACTTACCTACATATTACAGAATATTTCATAATCCTCAGTCACATATTATTATATCTATATATGTAATATGTATGTACAGTGATGTCATAATGTCATAATTATTATTAGCACTACTACATAGAAACCATATTAATACTCATGTAAATATGTATACAATCATCTTTTTCAACATGTTATGTGTACACACATTTGAAAAGACAGTAGACAATAATAATATTATATTCTGATACAGATAAATCATATCATTCTACAACGATGTTGCGTCTGGACAGTTGCTTCTTTAAATTTTCTTTCTGTTTCTTTTTTTTTTTTAAAAACATGTCCACTATACTATTATTATTATCAAATCATGGTTTCAATTTTGAATTTGAACCTCATAATATTTTATATCCATGGATATCATGTCTTTTTTTGAATTGCGTAACTTAAAATCAAGTGCGTCATTGTTTTTGTTTTTTTTTCTGATACATTAAAAGTTAATAAAACGTTAATAAAACGTAACATTTTTATATTCCCTTTGACTCTCAACTCGATTAATTAATTGAAGATTTGTGAAAATGTGTTCTGTTTATATAATAATTTCATGCCATTACACTCGAAACAGAAACCTGTTAATTTTTAGACAAGTTTTGGCTACAAAATTCCATTATAATGACTAGCTGTTTCATTTGTGATCTAAAGTTGTTTACATTGTTAGCGCGTGTACAGAAATGTGTGTAATGTGTAGTGTGGTAGCCGTGTTATATTATTATATTCCGTGATTTTATTTGATCATTAATTTGTTCAAATATGCAGATTTCATGTATCATGGGGTGTTTTGGCGGCGGCAACTCCACGGATCATGAGGAAAAAAAGCGAAGAAAAGAAGCTAATAAAAGAATCAATCAGCAAATACAAAAGGACAAGCAGGTCTACAGGGCCACACATCGCCTTTTACTCCTCGGTAAGCTTATTGTGTATTCTGTATCATCTCATATCTCATGTTTTTGCAACCATGTCTTTTCGTCTTACATAATATACCATCTAGGATAGGATTATAGTTGATAATTCAGACTTGATTCAAAACACTAATAATAGATAATATGACTTATTTATACTGAATAAACGAGATAACTGATTGTTGAACAAATTCTATATTCTATATGCTTTCCTCATACATATATATTAGAGGAGCCAAAACAATAAAATATTGTTATTGTTATCGCCAATATTTCGAGTTTTGAGCAATAACAATA
>JAQGBH010003124.1:0-21121 GCA_034698265.1 Sminthurinus aureus | reverse complement strand
TATGAACTACGTAGTACTTTGTTTTGCATAATAAATAACAATTTTTATTATAAAATAATAGTTAATTTGTGCCTTTTGATTGAATAGTTGTTTCTCTTTGCACTTATTTTTTGCATGCTGGTGAATTCACTGAAAAATCGTAGTAACTATTTAGAAATATTTTTGTAAGCTTTAGTATTTTTTATTGTGACTTTCATCTTTCAATGTTTTACTTTTTTGTTGACTTTAATTAAATAAGTTACACTCAATAAAATTTGTTCTCCCAACGATAAACTGCGTTGTGTATGTCGTGTTGGATTTCAACACCGCTAGTGATTTTGAGTAAAGATTGAGCCATATGATTTTTTTTGCCCCAGTCCTGTGATTTTTTTTGCCCCATACGGTAGCGTTCGGAGACCTGTTTTCAACGCCTCGCCCACGAAAGGGGGAGGGTTCTAAAAATACATAAATATGTATTCGTCATAAGAAATATGGCCTATTATATTTTTATGTACTCATCCGGAGTTTAAGATGACCACATTAATTACAATTAAATCAAATCTGGAATGATTTTCTTTGCCCCGCGTTCCCCTACATTATACACACACAAGAACCTGCATTTAGCTCTAAAATTTAGGTCTTGAGTGTTGACAGTCAAAGTGAAAGTCTCAACAAAGCGCAAGAGCAAGATGGAAAAGGATAGAAATCCACAAGGACAAACAAAACATGCACAAAATACACATCATATTGTACTACCTAGTATACAAAAAGTACAATCAAACAGTTTATACTGTATATAATATATTACACATATCCTGTTTACTGTTTACTACACGACTTTACCGTACTCCATACAAGAATGTATAGAGGGAAACGACCCTGTCATAATTTTCTGTAATTTTTCCCTAAAAATAAATTTTATGCTTGGACAAGAGTTGAGTTTCCTTTTATCCTTTACCCTTTACAGAGGGAATGTCAGCCAAGAAAATGTTACATGTCACAAGTCATTGTACTTATGTTGTATATTGTATATTGACAAACAAAATGAGAAATATTATGAGAGTCACGGAGTCAATGAATGAGAAACGTGTACGATGAAGCAGTTCAACGTCGTTTGAAAATTTAACAATATTACTCTGACGTTCAGCGAGAAGTTGATGACTATTAATGAGTTTTGGACCAAAACTTTTGGTTCCGTAAAATGAAAAATTCCAAAGTTTTTGTATAGACATTTTACGTGTTAGTTTTATCTAAGTAATTAGTATAGCTTTCGTCGGACAGTTTTCTAATTTTTGCATACCCAATTCAATTTCAATTACCGACCAAGCAATTTGCATGCCATCTCACATCTCGTTTTTACGGTGTGAATCTATTCGAAAAAAAAAATCAGTTGACGCAATTTTGAATTTTTTGAGTTTTGAGATTTACAATTTACTGTTTACTGGAAATCAATTAAAAATTTTATTTACAAAGTCAAAGTATAGTAAACAATAATAATTTAGAATTCGGATAATCACAATTTGGGTTTTCCACATTCCACATATCGAATTCAGGTAAGCGTTTTTAACAACCTTTAATTTAGCAGCTAATTACGTACATTTTACATTTTATTAGAAAAGAGTTTATTGCGAATTATGAACTGAGAGTTAAAATCGTCATATTTTCAGTGTCCTATAAAAACTGATACCAACATAATCATTGTTAGTTTAATAATAATTTGTAACTTGTAACTTTTATATTAATTACTATAATTACTAATGTAAGAATGCACATTGTTTTATTTGTTTTCCATGCTAAAAATAAAATCCAGTTGCTGAGAGCTGAGAGGATTGATGAGAATTAAGAATGTCCATATCTAGGCTGGATCAAGTGAGAAAGATGTTTGTGATACGGAAGTGTATTAATCCTCATAAAATAGTAGGAAGAAATATTTGTAGTGGACTATCAACCAGACCCAAATTAATGATGGAGTCAATTCAATCCTCATCCAAACGTTTTCGTTCCTACAGATCCAAAGAACCACAACATTACAGACCAGCAATGTTGGACGACCTTCCTGTTCCAAAAGTATGACAACTTTTATTTTAATGAAAAATAAATCATTATATTTGCTCCTTTATTCCTTGCTACAAACTACTGATTAGTGTAGTGGAAAGTCGAAAATGAATAAAATTATTAAAATATGGTTATTTTTTTACAACAGGGAAGTTGGCAAATGTACTACAAGAAGAAGAATGCAAAATATAATCGTCATTTGATCATCGGTTTGTCTTTCTGGTTATTCACTGTTTGGTTTGTAAGTACATTTCAAATTTCTGTTTTGAATATTTTTTTTACTAATGTTATCGCTTTATTTCTGATTTTTGATAACCATTATATTTACAATTAAGGCAAATATGATTATTTCATAAAATTCGTTAACCATTTTATACATTCATTTACTTTCTTGTTTATTGTTTAGATTACACAATCGGGTTATCTTTTCTTCAATTTCTATCCTCCTACACTACCAGAACTAGACGAAGATGCAGACTTGCTCACCTGCATCAAGCCTCCCGTGAAACAAAAAAAAGATGAGGCCGAATGCAAAGAAGAGTAAATGAACAAAAATGAACCTACGCCTTTTATAACAGTTAACTAATCTACAACTATATAATAATACTCTTTCCTTTCTGCCTTCACGTTATACTTCCTATGTCGTCTCGAGTCTGTTGTATAATAATAATAATAATTGTATTGAACTATTAACTATGAAATAACAGTCTTTTTATACTATGAGCTTTGAATTATGAATAACGAATATATTTGTAATTTATATTATGTGCTCTGATTATCTTTTTGGGTTTCATGTAATACGTAAAAGTTTATAGTTTATACATATAGTATTACCAATTACCACAGCACAGTAGTTTTCTTTATTTTTATCTACGCCTAATCGTGTGTCTGTGCTTGAACTTTAGTTCAACTTTACACTTCTTCTTGATATTTTAGAGACTTGTTTCACTCATTATTTATTATCTATTAACAATGATTTTGTCATTTATATCACCAACGACCTATAGAATGTACAACAGGTAGTCTCATTGCATTGACAAGTACAGTTGAAACTAACGAAAAGGATCACACTCAATTTTATTATTCTGTTTATTACTCATGATGGCAAGTACCATAATATATTATATATAATATTATATAAGTACTGTACTTAAAGTACAAGTTGGAATTTACAATACAAATACAAAAATAGTAATCTTTTATTACTGTACAATAAACTAGGATGTATATTATGTCTGTATAATGTACAGGAATTTTTTAAAGCACGGATGTATTTTCTATTTCTAATTGTAATTTGTAACTGCTTGTTATTAGTTATTACACAGTACATTACACTGCACTGGCACAAAATAGGATCATCCGATGAATTTCATATAGAATATAATATTATATATATATACAAAAATTATACGCCCTTGCAATTTTTGCAACTAGTCTATATGGAAACCACATTCGTTTACATAGTTTTTATATAGTGTTTAGTGCGTAGTGCGTACTGCGTATTCTGTATTCTGTATCTGTAATCTGTAATCTGTATACTCTGTACTCTGCTCCAAACTTCAAAAAAGAATCCCGTGTAATCAAAAGTAATTTCTTTTACAAAAAGAATAAATTTCCTCTTCCCTCTTTTATCCCGTGAATCATGAATGACGACTGACGACTGATGTGGACTGAAATGAGTACAATATTATAGATTATAGACTTTTTGTACAAAAAGATTCTTGTCACAGAGAGGTGTCAGAGTGAGTCTAATTTAGTCATATTAGGTACAATGATGAGTTATCACACAGATTCAAGGTACGTGGACTAACGTTAGTCCACGTACCTTGACACAGATTAGGCCCTGATTTCACGTACACTTTATCCGAGGTTATCTAACCATGGATAGCGCTAACCCTAGGATACTTTTGCGTGAAGTTGGAACTAACCATAGTAAATGCTCGTGAAATTTGGAAACTAACCCTATGGTTAGTGCTATCCATGGTTAGCAAACCTGGAATAACGTGGTACGTGAAATCAGGGCCTTAGAGATGTGATACAGGACGAGACTGTTCTTCATAATAATTTTCTGTGCATAGAATACCATTAAAAAATCTCTAATAAAATTATGGAGCCAACAACCACAGCAGACAAAACGCTGGAGGATAACCAAGATAAACAGAGTATGGATCCAAAAAGTTCAGTTAAGTCTCTAGGATCATCGAGAAAACGACATGCCAAAAGGAAAAGTCAACATTTGCCAAAACCTAATACAAGCTCCGTTACAAAAGGTCATGACACCTCGGGAATTAAAAATCCAGCGGAGGATGAACACGAATACAGGAAAATCCTAATAAATAAACCTCAAATGAAAAAATTCATATCGAATAAAGTAAGCAGCAATCTCGATCCTTACGTTCATTCATTTATATTATGTCTACTGTCAGTTTATTACTGCTTACTATCGAACTAATGGAATTTTTATTTTGCGTTTATTTTTTCGTAGATCTCCAGCGGAAAGTATAAATTGTGGAACTTTTGGTATAAGTTTTTAATTGAGCAGTTTCGACGATATTCCAATGGTGTTTACTTAACGACGTTACTTAATAAATATGTGTATCTAAAAATAATTTTTAACGAATAGGAACAAAAGCAAAAAAAGTCATCAAATAATTGTTTAAAAACTTTTCTTTCAGTTTTCTTTCTGTTTATTTGTATCATACAGGTTAGTTGTTATATCTTAAACCATTTAGTTTCTACTGTTCCTCGTTTCTTTAATGAATTCTAAATTCTATAAAGTATAAAAATACCGTGTTTCGTAGTCATTTTGTGTGTACTTTTTTTCATGTGTGTCCCATAGCAAATTCCCTACGTCTCACCAACAGGGCAGTTTACGGTTCGACAACAACTTTAACTACAATCCTCAAAATGAAAAGTCAAGTATGTAGAATTTAAAATTGTATTGGTATTGGTATTGGTCCCTCTTGTTAGACCTTGATTCCATTTGTCGTCATTCTAAGCGTCTCTGCAGTTAAAGAAATTGTTGAGGATTTTGTAAGTGGAGCTATGTACAACATGAGGCATTTTAATTCCTAAATTTTATACATTATACACATATTATTATTTCACGAGCTCTCATCATTTTACTAAAATCTAAAATTTAAAACACTTACATTGTTATTGTAGAAACGTCACAAAGCAGACCGAACAACAAACAACAAGCAGGCCCTCGTTTGGAATTTCGAGTCGAAAGAATTTGTCAATAAAACATGGCGTGCGATCGGAGTAGGAGAATTTGTCAAGGTTGTGAATGATGAGCCCTTTCCAGCTGATCTCGTTGTTTATTCAAGCAGTGAATCAACTGGAATTGCTTATATAGAGACATCGAATTTGGATGGCGAGACTAATCTAAAGATCCGGCAGGCACTTCCGTACACTTCAAGTTTAACTGAAGAAAAATTGAAAACATTAAGCGGCTACATTGTATGTGAAGAGCCGAATCGTTATTTGTATGAATTTCTTGGTAAAATTTCTCTGGCGAATTTGAGTGGAGGTGACTCGAAGGAAGTTCCTTTAGGCCCTGATCAGATATTATTGAGGGGTTCTAAATTGATGAATACACAATGGATCCTAGGTCAAGTGATTTATACAGGACATGAGACAAAATTAATGAAGAATGCTCACAAGGTCCCTCTGAAACAAAGCACAGTTGATAAAAGTACATATTATATTGAATATTGTATAATACATTTGACATTGACATTCAAAGAAGAATTATTATTATTTTATTCACAATTTTAATTTCCATCTTTTAAAATCTTCATTGAAGAAACGAACAGATCAATTGCCCTTCTATTTCTACTCCTCGTCGGAATTGCAATTACGAGCTCATCGTGTGCTCTGGAATGGGAAGAGACACGAGGGTCTGAACATGGACTTTGGTACTTGCCGTATGATGATACAGGTTCACAATATTTATTTGTGTCATTTTTACCCTTTACAAATTACAAATTAAATAGTAATAATTCCATTTAAGTTTTCAAATGTTTTGTATTTGTCTCATAATATGTTGCGTGTTCTTATTTTATCACATTTTTTTATTGTAGACGTGACATATCAATTCATCTTCTCCTGCCTCACCTTTATAATCCTGTATAATAATCTCATTCCCGTCTCACTCACGGTTACTCTGGAGATGGTCCGTTTCCTTCAGGCAAAGTTTATCGACAAGGACCTAGAAATGTACTATGACTTTAATGTTGTAACATAATCTATGATTTTATGATAAATGATCATTAAGCATTAAGCATAATAATAATTTATTATGATATTGAATATAAAATATAAAACAATCAAATGACTTAAAAATTAGGTATTATGGAACATCAGATATCCCGGCTGTGGCCAAGACAAGTAATTTGAATGAGGAACTTGGACTAATCCGCTACATTTTTTCGGATAAGACGGGAACTTTAACTCAAAATGTGATGGAGTTTAAAGGTTGTTCAATCGGTGGAGCATTCTACTCTCCCGATAAAATTGGAGATGGCTTGAAATCTCCCCTTGTCATTCGGATGACGACGGATCATAAAACTGCCAAGGATATCCGAGATTTTTTGACCATTTTAGCTGTCTGTCATACTGTCATTCCAGATAGGTCAACGGGTGAACTTGTGTATCATGCCTCCTCACCGGATGAGAATGCTCTAGTGAAGGGTGCCAAAAAATATGGATTTGAGTTTCTTTCTCGGACACCTGCCGCCGTCACCATCTCAGTCGATTTGGGTGAGGGGAAGATAACAGAAGTGTATGAAATTCTCAATACTCTGGAATTCACTTCAGATCGAAAGAGAATGAGTGTGGTGGTCCGAACTCCAGATAAAAAAATCCGTCTCTTCACCAAAGGAGCTGATATGATGGTTTATGACAGGACATCTACGGATGAGAATGTTAATAGTCAAACCATTCGAGTAAAGTAAGTGTCAGTCTCAATTCTCATCTGAATTCTTTTTTCAGACCAAATAATATATATCTAATATTTGTCAAAATACAAAATATGTCAATGTCAGTTTTTTACAAAAAAATATTCAAACAATTTAAACTCTGTAGCCTTCTATTTATTTTTTTATATGTATTTTTATAATTTGTCTCTTGTGTTTTCCGCACAGGACTCAAAAACATTTGGATGATTTTTCTAAACTGGGTCTTCGAACTCTCTGTCTCGCTTGCAAAGAATTGTCAGACACTGAATACCAACAGTGGAATGAAGAGTATCATACAGCCTCTACTTCCCTCAAGGATCATGATAAAAAGGTAGCGGAAGTTGAGGAGAAAATTGAGATGAATCTCCGTCTAGTGGGAGCAACAGCCATAGAAGATAAGCTTCAAGATCGAGTCCCTGAAACCATTCAATCTCTTCTCCAAGCTGGTATTAGTATTTGGGTATTAACCGGAGATAAACAAGAGACGGCCATTAATATAGGGAGAAGTTGCAACCTTATTACTCCAAACATGCAACTTTTCCTTGTCAACCAGAGTACTTTGAATGCTACATATATGGTCATCAACAAATATCTTGATCAACTGCACAACACTTATGGAGAACAGATCCCGTCGGATATCGATGCTGCTGTTGTAATTGATGGGAAAACACTAAATTTTGCCACAAGTAAAAGTATACGGAATGATTTCATCACACTTTGTACTAGCTGTCGAGTTGTGGTGTGTTGTAGGGCAAGTCCATTTCAAAAGGCAGAGATTGTGGGAGAAGGTGATTGAATTTTCATTTACTTGGGAATAGAATATAGCTATTGTATTGCACATAAAAATACCAATGATGGTGTAACACATATTTTTGACCCCCTTGACCCCTAGGGGTCACATGATGGCAATGTGAGATTTTTTTTGTAACCCCCCTTATTTTTTGTATTGTAGTGACAAAGAGGACTGGAAAACAAACACTTGCTATTGGAGATGGTGCGAACGACGTGGCAATGATTCAAAAGGCTCATGTCGGTGTTGGAATCGCAGGTGTTGAAGGTCTTCAGGCCGCTAGCAATGCAGACTACGCCTTTGGTCAAGTAAGTAAATTTTAATAATTATTAATCATTATTAATTATCTTGAATACAAAAACAACTAGCATTATCATGTTTGTTTTGCCTTGTATTATGAAGTTTCTGGATATTTCAGTAGTAAAAGTAGATTCATTCGTAAAAAGAAAGAAGTAATAATTATGCATACTGTGTTAATTTCAGTTCCAGTACCTACAAAAACTACTCCTTGTTCACGGCGCATGGAATTATGATCGAATAAGCAAGGTGAGCTTCATTTGTTTTACGTTTTACGCTTTACAAAAAATTCTTTTTTGCTAGACATCATCTAAAAAATACAAAACTGGCCATTTTTTGATTTTTCCTTCAGGTAATTCTCTACTGTTTCTACAAGAACATTTTTTTGTACATAATTGGACTTTGGTATGCTGTGAGTAATGCTTGGTCCGGTCAAATCCTGTTTGATAAATGGACGATTGCTTGTTATAATTTGGTAAGCAATAAAAAATAACATAATCAAAAATACAGACTAAATCATCATTTTGAATTGAAAACAATAACCTATGAACTATGAATAAATAAATGATAATATCTACTGCTTCTCTGTGGTCTTTGGTGTATCTTGCATTTGAGTAATGAATTATTGTCAAAATAAATATAGTTTTTCACAGCAAGTCAACCTCTAGCTATTGGTCTTTTTGAAAAAAACTGCATGTCCGAGATTCGGATGAATCATCCAAAGCTATACGTAGAGAATCAGGATGGATTTTCTCTAAAAATATTTATGCTGTGGGTATTAGAGAGCGTTCTTCAGTCTGCTATTGTTTATGTGATCACATTTGAAATTATTGGAAACGGAATCGTCTGGGGAGAAGGGAGACAGGGAGGATTGTTAGTTGCTGGAAATTATTGTTATACAGTAAGCAGTGCTTACTAAGCACGTACAAATGAATAACTATCAATTATTATTATTTATCATCATTTGAAATTTGAGCAGTTTTTATTTTTAAGTCTGATTTTCATCTAGATTCTCATCCTAATTATAATTTATAATCCTTTATCCTTCCCATTTTATGTGTTAATTACAGTACGTAGTAATCGTTGTTAGTTTAAAAGCGGGACTGGAACTTCGTTCATGGGTATTGCATTCACATCTCGCCATTTGGGGCTCCATTTGTCTTTGGTTTATCTTCCTTCCAATTTATGGGTACTCATAATTGCTGAAGTTTATAATGTATATTCAATATTCAGTGTTATTTTGTTTTACAAGGATTATTTAATATTTAACATCAAGTGCATGTATAGTTTTTCATTCTCTATTTTCGTTTTTTATGATTGTGAATGATCAGTGCATTGGCCACTGTGGAGTGGTTGTATCCATACACTGGCGATATGGTTGGAATCAGTTATATGCTCTTTACATCTGCTAGTTTCTGGCTCGGAATTCCTATTGTAGTTTTTGTCTGTTTCGTTCCAGAGATTTGCTACCTAACGTGAGTACATATTATATATTATATATTATCATTTAGAAGCCTATATTGCGGTATTTACCATTAGCAATCTACAAGTTGAAGAGTTCTATATCTTTTGTAAAATAATTCTAAAAATATGACAGGATAAAAAATACAATTGCTTCTGACTCCGAACAAGAAATGAGGAGGGAAGAAGACGTAGCAGAGAAGGAAAAGGATTCTAGAGAGAAAATTGTTCTAGAGAGACAATCCAGAATGGCATTGTCCAAAACGAGATTGGGAGTGTCTCAATCTCACGTTTCAACTAATACAAAACAAAATATAAAACCACTGACGCAGACAGAAGTTGTAACTTGAAACGTGAAAATAAATACATAAATAATGCTTCTTTTCCTGTATATCTGTTTTTATCACACAAAAGTTTATTAGTGTCATCTCTTATTTTTCAAATTGCTGAAGATTGTAAATTGCACTCAAAACTCAAATAGTGTAACCAAAAGAAAAGTTAAGATAAAATATAAAATACATCCATAAATATTATGTGTCGTTTTTTATTTATGATTTCAGATAAATCTATTCACTATATTTAGTATTTAGATGTCAAAAATGATAATACACAATATTGATAACTGCTAAATAACAGGAAACAAGAAATATTCACGCAGCCTATATTATATTATTAAAAAAATCTACGCAGCTTTTAACTGTGTAATTAAACATGGAAAAATGGTCTATATTTAAATGTCGTAAGTTTTAGCAGTACCATCGTTATCATAGAAAATTGTGTAGAAAAAAAAAGGAAAAATAAGTAATCTAAGAAAAAATAAATGTTGGATTGATGAAACGACCAAAAACTTGATCAAGTTGGTTAGACTAAAGACTATAGTTAGGATTAGAGCCACACCAGCGCGTAATAAATTCGAGGATATCCGTGACTCGTGGATATTGACCACTCTTTGCAGTCATGAAGAGTTTATTCCAGTCCTAAAAACCCAATAATAAATAATCAAATTGTGCCTTCACATCAGATTACAAAAACAACCAAAACTTTTTTATCAACTTTTGATTAAAAGTTGATAGTTTTTATTCATTATTAATTATTGAAAAATCTTGATTTACAAACCTCTTTATTGGCTACTCTATTTGGAACTCTGAAAGTTACTCTGGATCCATGAGCCGGGTAACCGGTGACGAGACAAGGGTCATCATATCGTTGTTGATGAGTGTTCAATAAGGAAGCTTCATATAATCCTCGATCATCCAGTCTCAGTTCCTATTAAAAATGTTACAAAATTTAAACTTTCCATAATTCAACGTCTTTTGGAGTTATAAACTTTACAATCCGAATGGTTGCTGTATAGTTTCGGAGATTGTCAAAAGGCCAAGTTAGTTTTACCTGTGCGATAGATCTGTCCATACTGGCTGCTAGCACCCACTCTGTATTAAAAAAATCCATGTAAATTTGCAATGCAAGCTTCACGATATGTACTTTGTTATTTTTTATACATAATTTGTAATTTATACTATTTCTGTAATGTACTTTGGACAAACTACAAACCTTTAACTTCATCGTGAGCTTCATCCGAGATGCACGTACTCGATGGCAGATTCACACTCAATGGTATATCTGTGTTTCTCAGGTCACTATTGTCCATCATTTCCGTTGTCTTTGCACCCTCTTCAATTGCATCGTGAACGTCCAAGTAGTGATTCAAAAAACTAAAATTTGAACAAAATTCAAAATAAACAAAATTTACTTTACTGAAATTTTCACAACTATCATTCTTGTTCTGCTTCTATTTTTTATCATATAAAGAATAAAGAAAATTCTTACCAAAACGCCATACTGTCCCACCCAACTTTCTAAAAAACACAAAACAAACAAGTTTCCTCGGTACATGTGCTGCAATATTGCTGATGCTGTTAGAATTTAGAAAATGAAAAACATTTATTTTTTGTTTTAAGTTTTAATATTTACTTTGCATGCAATTCCAGCCTCGAAGAAACCTCGATCAACAGGAATGACATCACTGTGTCTGAGGAGAGAAACGGAGCATTTTGCACCCAGCGTTTCCAGACCTTGGACATCGGAAAAGGCAGCTCGATTACAATAATAGTGAACGATGACTAGGAAATGTTCGAATTCGACGTGAGGATGACCACCGCAGTCGGGTGTCTCTGTTATTGACCCAATCTGTTTAACATTATTAAACCAAAATACATTTTGTACAATGTATGAAAACTCTTGCTTTTCATAGAATTTTTACTTTCTCATTTCTCAAATGCAGCACTTAGAATACCGAATAGGAGAAAAATGTGCATGTAACTGTATTGTACTTACGAGTTGAAACAGGAGATTTCTCAGATTCATCCAGTTGTCATAAGTGTCAAGTCTCGGGTCCATAAAAATCATTTCAGAGATTCCTCTATACAGTGGATAATGGTGTTTGTTGGCAGGAACTCCGTGTTGTATATAAATGTGCATGGCCTCAATCGGCTAGAAAATTAAAAGTTGACGAAATTGAGACGTGAAAAAAAATATTTTGTAGTGCAAAAATCCGAACTTTCTCCAGTATAAATTTAAAATCCCCATAAAACATTAAAAATTAAAAACCTGATTTTGTTTCAGTAAGTAGTAGACATATCGTCCAGCATAATGATGTAAAAGTCCTTCATTTTTCTTGGCTCTCTCCAGACATTTTGTCCATTGACCTTGTTCACACAGTAAATCGAGAGCAGCTACAAAATTCACATCCTCAAGTTGTTCAACCTGTCCAGCATTTTTGAGGAAGTCAGTATGACGTCTTCGGACGTATTCTTCCCATCTTTATAAAATAAAATAAAACAAAGTGTTCGTGATTCGTTAATCATCAGATGTGGTGGAATATTTTATCATTTTTCCTTTTTTAGGATTGAAGATTGAATGTAATACTTATTTTTTATTTCTATTGTCTATGCTCAATGTTTTATGTACATACTTTGGTCCCATTTCCTTGGATGCAGCTTTTGCATCCGACCACAATTCACCTCCAATCAGTGCGTCGAGCGCATCTTGTTGAAGATTCGTATCCAAGTAGAAAACAGCTGCATTATGATAGGACTTGAGACTGATTAAAAGTGGACCGATTTTCGTCACATAATTTTTACAAGGCTCCATTGGTAGAAATTTAGTAGCGAGTTCACCAGCCTATTCAAAAATCAAAAATAATTATCAATGAAAATCTCCTGCATGAAAATTACAAATTCCAAATTGTTAGACAATTTCAGCTTTTATTTATAATTTATATCGAATTTCGAATTGAGGTAAAAGTTGGACGTCGTTTAAAAATTTAAATTTTCAGTATTTATCGCAATTAGAATGATGAAGCGGTAGAATGAAAATTTTCTTGTTCCTTTTCAAAAGTGAAAAGACAGAAATATTTAAAAAAAAGCTCATTTACTCTTGTCCAGCATTTCTCGAGAAGTTGAAGATCATGACCCAAATTACTCTTATTCAAGGATAAGTAGCCTAAATAAATGAAAAATAATAATAATAATACATGATGCTTTTTATGAAATATTATGCTGCAGCTAAAATCATTTAAAAGTTAAAATAATAAATAATATAATATTTTTAACTTTTAACTGCTATTATATATTGTTTTATGTTTTATGTTTTATAATATTGTTTTGTAATATTTTCATACAGTCAATTGCCCTTGTGTACTCGGTCAATCTCTCAAATTCCTTGGCCTGCGTCATTATTAATTGTGGATCCACATTTTGATTCGTCATCATCGATCTCTCATCATAGTCGCTTTGTAGTTTCTTTAGGTTTTGCGGTGCATATTCCTTGCACAACTTGAAAGCCTCTGTCCACATTTGATTTCTCTAGAGGGTGTAAGGAAACGGAGGTTGATTTTTTTCTTCCATAAAATTGGAGATGGATTCAAAAGATTTAAGATATTCAAGGTACAAGTTGTGATGTGTGAAATAAAATGGATACTTGTAATTTAACTTTAACATTCAATTGTCATATTAGACATTAGATATTCATGATTAACCTTGTAAAGTTCAATGGCAAGTTCTGGTTTCTCCGCCCTCAGAATCACAGACTCAAACTGAGGATATTTTCTTTCCTCAAAAAGATTTTGAGCAAAAATGAGAAGAACTCTTTGCAGGTCTTCTTTCACATGGGAATCTGCAACTTCCACAGCTTTCGGCAGGTTGCGGTGACGAATGTACCTGAAAAATAATACGTAATACATATGCAATTTAAAATTGCACAATCAACATGCTTCCCCTTGTGTACTGAAAATTTTCAATACCAAAGATAACAGCAACAGCCACACTACTTATTATTTTAATAGTATTTAGTATTTATTATGTACATTTCAACAGCTTCTCTTGGTTCGTCGGCTGTAATGTATTGGGCTTCCGCCTCCTCCAATTTATTCTGAGATTCCAGAAACCTGGCATATTTGGAATGAACGGAAGATAAGTGCTCTTTGGATCCAATACTGGCAATTTCAAGGGCAAAGCCAAACTGTACAAAATCGAAAATTATTAGACATTAGAGTTCAAAATTCAAAATCATTCTGAGATGCTAAAAATCTCAAAGTACAACATTCAAAAGTAATAATTATTATTATTAATGGTCTCACGTTGTTATTTTCGCAGCAAAAATCGATACAGTTTTCAAGCTGTCCAAATTTCTTCAAGAGTCTCACAGCCGTTTCTCCACCGAGACTATTTGCCCATTCAAAAATGACCATTTTTCCAGCTCTTCCACCTCCATGAGCTTTGGCTACCTAAAATTTTACATGTAATAAATAATAAATAAATCAAAAACGAAATTAGGATGGTTAAAAGTTCCAAGGTAAACATTAGAATACTTTGTAATTACCCTATATGCGTCTTCCCACATGCCTTTCTCCTGATACATATCCAGAGCAAACTGGAAATGATTTGCTTTCAAATAGTGTTGTTCAGCTCCCTTCAAATTATCATTTTCTCTCATGATATCTGCAACATGTTTGTGTGAGTCACCCATGTGCTCTGGATGGTAAGTTTGGACGAGGCGAAGCATGTCATCAAAACTGAGATTTACAAATGACAAATGAAACATATTGAAATATTTTACACCCAATTTATAAAAAATAAATTGATGGAAGGAATAAAAAGGAATAAAAGGAAAGTAGAAAACTCACAGTTTTTCAGTTCCATACATACTGATGGCAAGATCATGTTGACCCACTGCAATATAAAGTTTTTCAGCTTGGCTAAATTTCCCTTGCTTCTGATAGTCATTGGCTTCACCCACATATTTCTGTGTGAGTTCATCTCGTCCTCGAACAGAGGAGGTGGCAACTCGATGTGCATCCTCCCACATTCCTGCACACGATGATGAAAATTCATGATTTTTTTTATAATTGAAAACTGAAAAAATTAAAAGTTAAAAGGAAAAGAATTAGATAATTTTGAGGATATTATATACCTTTTTTGCTGTACATGTCCACGGATCTTTTTGGATCACCCGCATTATTATAGCATTTTTCTGCCAAATGAAAGTCATTTGCAGTCTCATAGTAAGCTCCGATTTTCAAATATTGTTTTGTAACTGATTCACTGTCATCAATGGCCTTTAATTAAAAAAGAAAAAATAGATTATACACAATAATTGTAAAATATAAAATCAGTTTAAAAAAGGTCAAAGGTCTCAAAAATGACGTGTAATTATTTTATTCTTTATGAACCTCGACAATTTGCAAGGCTTTCTTCCACTGTCTCGACTCAATTGCTGCATCCAAAGCTTTGGTCAATTTTCCTGCTTCTATGTAGTGATTCGTGGCTGCATCATACTGTCTATTTGAGGATAGATAATCTCCCCATTCTTCTTCTAAGGTCACAACCTCATTTTGAAAACACACTTTGGCCAACCTTATAGCTTTATCATATGCCTTTGCCTTCTTGAAACATTCCAATGCCCGGCTTTTATTTCCAGTCGCTTCAAAAAAGTCTCCAGATTCTTCGAAAAAATCACCATTGAACAGTCCTGTACTAATTTGATTCAACGTTTCTTGGTCTAGCTCCAGTTTTGGATGGGTTATGACCAATCTGTAAATAAACGAAAGAAATGAAAATAAAAACTACAATTATTAAAACTTCAATCTTGGGAATTTTATAATTTCAGATCAGATGTCAGACAGAGTAAATGTCACATATATAGTTTTTAGTTTTTAGCTTTATTGATATTTTTCAGTTTTACTTTGCAGCCTTCGTCGGAAGTCCACCTTCAAGATAGAGTTGAACGGCATAAGTTGGATTTCCATTTCTCTCTAGGAATTCCGCTGCTAGTTCATACTGACCGGAAGAGGTCAAGAAGCCTAGATAGTCATCCACTAGTTTCTTTAGGTAGGGGTGACCTTTGACCTGTGCAAGGCCAATAGCTTCCTCCCACTTGTGCATCGCCTCGTACATGCTAATCGCACTCTCCACGTCATTATTATCGAGGAAAATTGCCTCTGCCAACTTTAATTGTCCGTCTAATATTGCTAATCGAGCTTGGACTTCGTGACAGTGAGCTCCTTCACCAGGCTCAGCCAAACCCTCTGAAACATTAATCAATGAAAAATGAAAACTAAAATATTCTGGCTAATTTTCAATTTCCGAAAAACGTACCATTTTCATAATTTTATTATTTATTATTTCTTATTACCGGCTTCAACTCGCATTGCAACTGTGAGAGTATCTCGAACGAATTTGGCTCTAATTCCAAAAAACAACAACAGAAATTCATCATTCAATTCAAAGACTGAAGTTCATTAATTAAAATTTCCAGTTCCCAGATATAGAACTTTGAATGTAACTGATAAAAAACAAAGAACAAACTGAAAATCTTTTAATTTTGAATTTACCGGGCAATATCCCCCAGAGCACACAACGCCCTCTCTGCAATCAATAGTTCCCTGGCTTCTAGTGTCACTTTGCTAAGGATCCTCCACATACTTTCAGTGTCTGAGGATGGTTCAATTGACTCGAGGAATGCCATGGCTCTCACATAATCTCCATCATCAATTGCAGTGCCAAATTCGATTCTACTTTCATCCAGATTAAATTCATGGATAGAATTTCCATCTTGAATTAAAACTGCTGTTTTCCCATTCTCTTTGAGGACATCAAATGCAACTCCTTTCACTTCCGTTTCAACACATTGTTCAGGCACATCAATGTTGTACCAAACATAAATACAACGCTTACTCTGAGCCACCACCACGTCACTTTGTGGTACCCACTAGGAGAAACAAAATCATAGGGAATCAATAATCAATTATTATAGATATATGATTTATGATTTATGATTTATAATTTCGGGAAAACGACTTGTAAATTGTAAAAAATCATGGTCAAATTTTTGAGCATGTACCTGGACAAAATTGCAAAATTGGAGAATTGTGTATTTTAGCATTGTGTCGACATCCACAAGCATGAGCCTCATCCGCCTGTCTCGAAATAAAAGCTAGAAACCAGTTGATAAAAAAAACGAATAGAATTTTTTATTGAATAGGTTTTTCATTTTACGTCTCAAAATTATTCAAAGGTTAAATAAAATACTGACTTTATGCGCCAACTCGTTGAGTTCCAACCAGTCAATTTTCGAGTCATGGACAATGTGACCAAGCGACAAACTGTATTCCAAGTCAACTGAAAATATAAATTGAAGTAGACAAAGACAAACACGGTATCAGATTTTATGCGTGATTGATGATTTGGACGCCACTTGGGATAATTACACTTCATTTAGCACACATGGAAATGGAGATAGGTGTTGCTTCTCCTCTCTTTTAACGACAAATCCAGACAAATCACTCCTTTGAGCTTGAGCTCAGTCAGTTTAAAACTCATTCTCTATGCAAGCTGCAATTATTCCTATAACTCTTAGCGACAAATATTAGGTATTAAAATCGATATTTTGTGATTTTGTGCATACCAATTGCAATAGTTTTCAAGTCGAGAAGAAAAGCCAATTTTTTATTACTCGGTGCATTGTGATTTCCTCCCTTGTGTTTCGGCAGTCGTTCATTTATCCTCACGCTAATTACATGCGGGTTGACCAGTTCTGTTCTAAATGTACCAAGAATTTCATCTCGTCCATACTCCACGAGGATCATCTCTCCATCATTAAAGATCATACAGCAGTTGGGATTGTCAAAGTAAAATTTTTCTTTATCGTCCGTCTCTGACCAGGGAATTTCACTCACCAAGTTTCTCTCGATATCACCTACAAAACAAACACCATTATTTGTTATTCTTTACCATTTACTATACAACGCACAATTTTTGAATTTTAAACGTCCTTTAAAATAGAAAAAAGATGTTCAATGTTTCTTACAAATCAACAGAGTTTCCATCGTCTGAGCTAAGGCGTATTTGTCCTTTCCCATGAGTCTCACATCAACAATTTCTCCACTGTACTTTGATTTCAAACTGGCCTCAAGACCAGATTCCACCATTTTCATAATAGCATGACTCGGTGTGATGTACATTACTTCAAATTTGGAGTTTTTGGAACGCCTTAGTTTTACAAAATACAAAATACAGAATTACAAATTAAAAACTAAAACAAAATCTGAACTCAAAACTCGAAACTAGACAACCATTTCTAAATGTAAAAACTATTACATGCATAAATTTTGTTTTGATGTCGTATTTTGTATTTTACTTGAGAATGCTTTCAAAAAAATGAAGTCCTCCAGGTAGTGTGGCTAGAGCAACTCTCGTCCCATCTTTTCTCCAACTAGCGGCTGTCATTGTGTAAAAATTTTGAAAATCCTTCACACTCGCCTCCTCCCACGCTCTCCTCTTTGCAGACCACTGATAAATCCGAAGTCTATTAAAGGTGCCAAAGAGAACGGATTGACCGGTAGGTGAGGCACAAGCGATGGAAAATTCATGATCCTTTTCATCTCGACTGTAGTCAAAAGTCTGTTTAACTTTTCCAGCTCGATCATACACCATTATTTTCTTGTCACAACCACCTGCCAAAATTGATTCAGTCCCCCACGCCAGAGCAAAGGGAGAACAAGTGTGATGAATCACTGTCAACTAATTACAAAATAAAATTTATAATTTATATTTTACATTTCAATGGGAGTCTAAAAACTAGAAAATAGAAAATATAAAATATAATCTGAAAAAAAATGAAGATTGTGACAGTCTAAAATGCTAATATGTACCAAAGTAGGAGTTTCGGTTTCTTCAATGGCAAAAAGAGCAATTCTACCGTCAGTAAAACCTGCAGCAATTTCTGAGCCGTTTGGACTATTTTACAAAGTGAATCACAAAATACCAAAGTAAAAAAAACTCTCAAAACCATGATTAAAAATAGAAAATGGAAAATAAAGTGTAAAATCAAGTTTAAATTTTAAATTGGGAAAATTGGGAAAATCACCTTGAAACCAGTGCAACGTTTGGTGACTCTGGATTAAAAAATGTTTTACTCTTTGTCTTTGTTGGGAGTACAGGTGTATGTCTCAACTTTCCATCGATGAGTCCACACATAAATTCCAGCTCATTCGGCCAAATCATAGAGATGACGGAAGCAGGTTGTGGGAATTTATTCGTGATGCTCTTCTTCTGTTTTCCAAAATCTTCTCCAAGTTTGTAAATGTATACGATATTATCACTTTGACCAACTGCAATTTTTGTCGAGTCGGGAGAAAAGACGAGACAGGTTACGATGTAACTCGTCATTCCATACTAAAGGATTAGAAAATGGACAATATTCAATATTCATCTATTTTTTGGTAATTGGTCGTTGCTAATTTCTAATTTCTAATTTCTACACCCAGTAAAAATGACTACTGAAACGTATTAACGGTTGATAATCAAATATTTTTGATTTTAAAATATAAATAGAAAAATAAATATAATGTGCGTTTTGAAGGGGATAAAAAAGATGCATACTTTTGGATCGCAGGGACGAGTTGGAAATCGGTCTTTTATCTCTCCCTGTTCATTGTACAAATAGACAACTTTTTCCTTTCCACAGACAGCCAGCTTTAAATTATTTGGGGACCAACATAAAGATGTGATTCGATCCGCTCCATTCTGTGTACATTACACATACATTACACAATACACATGAATTAAAATTAAAAAAGTTTGCCATTAATTTTTTCATTTAATCATTGTTTTCCTTGATAAACTGTAAACTGTAAACACTATTTTGACGTATGAATTTTACAATTTACTTTGAATTTTGTACACTTACATCCGTATTCGGAGCGATGACCGTCATCAAATGCTTCAGATTCATTGTGTACTTGAATTTTGTTTTGCTTTTCCTCAAATTATTATATAGACGATGGAGGGCTGGGGCATGAAAATTGACATTGTTGGCTTAATCAAATTACATATTATGCGCAACAAAATTATGGATGCAACATAGAAAAGTGAAGGAAATAAAAGAGAAACGCTAATCTATTCTACGTTGATTTAATGAAGTACACTCTTAATTCTTAATACAATACACACTTGCAACTCGCAATTACTGATTTATGATATGGGATTAAAATATATATGTACGTAACTCAATCTATTCTCTTCTTTTTTCAAATAGTTTTTATGTAAAATGTAAAATCAAGTGTGAACTTTGGAATTTGGAATTCACATTTGAATAGAAAATAGAAAAGCTGTGAGTCGAGTGTCGAGTCATATGAAATATGAAATGAAATGCAAATACATGGATTTGGAAGCAGCGGTTGTAGCGGAACATAACAAATTCGTTGGCAAGGTAACCGAAGAAAGACGGTTACGACTAGACTGCCGCGGATCGTCCTTCACTCTTTTCTTAGCTATCCGGCTCCACTCCACTACTCTTTTGTGTGTTGCGTCAACACGGTTCCAAAGAGAGAGAGAGAGACCAAAGGCTTCTTGTTGGTTTTTGGTTTGTCATTCCAGTCATTAGTTGTTGTGCACATTGCCGATTGTGTGTTTTACTTAGAACTAATACTTCCTATACTGTATTCTGTATACTGTTCTGGAAACTGGAAAGGTTCATGACGTGACGTTCAATTATATATGTAATATGTAGTAAACAGGAAACAAGAATACAGCATACTGTGTGTGAAAAGTGTGAAGCAAACCATATGAATAGTTTGGAGTTTGGAGTTTGGAATATTTGGGAATTGGAAAAATAACTTTTGAGTAGGTACGTCGGTCGTCGGTCAACCTTTCCAATTTTATGACCTGCACTAATGTAATTCGTAATGGCCAATTATAAAATTGCATAACCCATCATCAAACTGCTGCACCGAATTTTAAATGATGAATAACAAGTACCAAACTTTGCATATTGAGCACATTATGTACTTTGTACATTTTTACTATTTCAATCTCTGCAATCTGCATAATGAAGGCAGACTCAAAACTCAATTACCAACTACCAATACAATGTAGGCGTACTAGTAGTTTTGGCGAATATTTCTATATGACATGACACATATAGTATCTTGTGTAGGGGAACGCGGGGCAAAAAAAATCACTCCAGATTATATTTAATTGTAATTAGTACAGTCATCGTTTGCACAAGATGAGAGCATAAA
>JAQGBH010003123.1:0-21121 GCA_034698265.1 Sminthurinus aureus | reverse complement strand
GACGGTAGCGCCATCTAGCGTACACTTTTTCAAAAAAGTGGACAAGTTTATTATGTTCAGAATTCGGAAGAACTTTAACGTAGCAGTTTTGTAACTGTGAACATACCGAATTTTAATAGTCAGCAGCTTCGCTTCCGGAGCCTTAAGCATTTATGCTTTCAAGGCGATATAAAATCGCCCCGAAGGGAGGATTTTTAACTTTATTTCCTTTTACTCTCTACTCTTTTTGTAGCTATAGCTACACTCGAGCCTTGAGACTTGAGACCCGAGCCATTTTTATGTATAATGATCTTTACTATTAATACTACTCGTCTGACTTGAGACTTAAGTTATTTTGGATTTGGATTTGAACTTGCTCTTCATTATTTTGAGGAGTCCTCTGTGAGTTTTTTGCCACACATGTACGTACACTGTACACAATACACAAGAAAACACCACACTACACACGCTTAGTCATTCACATTGAGCACTGAGCTGTGTGGTGTGTGTTGTGTGTAAAACGTGCAATGTACAATGTACAACGTCAATATATTTCATTACGTATTATGTATTATGTGCTGACTGATTATATGAGGAGAAGAGTGTATAATCTGAATATATATTGAGGATTGAGCGCCGGCCGTGTGCTTGTTCTGCTTCCCGCTCTAAATGTTGGATTGGATTATTATTATATAATATTACACGAGTATTCCCCGTTGAAAAAGTCTTGAATTGGAATCGGAACCCTTTTAACTGGGATTCAAATGGCAATGTTTTCCCTCCGTGGACTCTGGGCTCTAGACTCGCCCTATATTTTTCATTTGACAGGGGTACTTTTTTACAGTATTTAATCTACAATACGATTTTCTAATCATCTATTTTATAGATGGAGGAGAGAAGCTAAATGACTCAATGCAATACAATATACAATGCAAGTGAGTTCTGAGTTCTGCTTCCGAGCTTTGCGCTTCTGAGTTTTGAGCTTTGCCTTTGCTCCTTGTCT
Organism: Sminthurinus aureus; assembly: GCA_034698265.1. Taxonomy (NCBI): domain Eukaryota; kingdom Metazoa; phylum Arthropoda; class Collembola; order Symphypleona; family Katiannidae; genus Sminthurinus; species Sminthurinus aureus. Next base: position 20,139 of record JAQGBH010003123.1, on the reverse strand, counting down.
TTGATCCAATCAAGAGATCGTAACGTAATTTACTTTTACTTTTTTGAGGGAGTCACATGCATCATACATTATACATCTTTGTGGAGAAAAAAGGAACTCCTACTGTTCCTGAATTTTGTTCCAACTGGGAATTCGAATTTTCAGCTCATACATATCTATTCTCATCTGACATCAGTCGACATCAACATCGACAACGACTTTGACTCTTTACTCTTTCAACTCTGTGTAAAATTGAAACAAGGGTCCGTTCCGCTCCGTGTTAAAGTTTGAATAGAAAATGTAGGAAAAACTAAGTGGAAAATGAGGGAAGAAAAGAAAGGAGAAAATATAATTATTATTTATGCTCTTGCTAAATTCATATCTAATATCTAGTTTGTTTCTCTTATCGGATCTACCGCCATGTTTTGAATTTTGAATTTCCAATTGACTGAAAAGAAGTGTACGTAGAGTTTATGGTGCATATAGTACTTTTTACCCATTTTGTGCGTAATAATAACAAAATACCACAGTGATTTGTTGTAGATGATAAACGCACTTTTTGCAACTGTTTATGATAATCATGAATGGTCATTTGATATGAGGCGGAGAAGGAGCCTAATCTACATGTGTCCACTAAATTGGCTTGACTATAGCCAATCTCATGTTCTTATGTAGAGAAAGCTGTAAAGAACAGACCTCCAAACTCCAAACTCCCAAACTGTTTAGCATTCCTCTTCTCGTCCGTCTGTATGTCTAAGTGTATAAGCTATAAATCGGATCGGGCTTTTGCCCGACGTTTGTGTTCTGTGTATAAACTGTGTACCGTGTTCTTGATGTTATGATATCGTGTGAGCCGTTTGCATGCAAATCCCATTTTGTTGGTGGAGTGAGTGAGGATTGGTATGGAAATGGATAAAACATTGTATATTTATGGGGTGCATGTAATTCTGTGGGTTTCTTATCTCAAGACGGTTGTTTTGCATGATTAGCTCCAACCAAGTTTGGTTTGGATTGGAGTTCTTGAGCCTTGTTCTCCAGTTGACTTGACTCAAGTCAAGTCAAGTCCAGGCAAGGCAAGAGGGCAGGCAAAAACAAGAGTACGAACAAGGAAAAGACTTCAACTCAATAAACCAGTAGGAGTTGACTGTATAATCTCGTCATTTCAACCTTGTAACATTGAGAATGGATATTGATATTCGTCCTTTCTTCTCTCCATCCAATCCTCACTGTACACTGTACACTGTACATTATACATCATACAGTAGAGACCATTCCACTCTAATATTAGAAGCTATATTATTATTAGCATTTGAATTATTATTATTATTGTAGAAAACATACAAGGAGCTGAGAGCTGAGAGCTGAGAATTGAGAGTTGAGAACATAGAAATGGAAATGAAAATGGTCCTGTTCTACTTGAGTCACATGCAGCCGTTTGCACAGCATGTATTTTCTATGTGGTTTTTGGCTTTTTTTGCCACAGCAGCTCTTAAATGATACATATGAAATAAAATAATAGGTGCGTGTGTGAACAGTGAACAGGGAACAGTTGTGAGTGTATATACATGTACACTCTAGACTGTACGGGTTTGTAAATTGTAGGTTGTGAGGGAGAGGGAGAAGTAGAGGCAGACAAATATTGGGCCCTCCAACATGGTCAACATTGATAAAAACAATGAGCTCAGGAAATAGGCGTTTTTTAGTCCAACTTCTTGACATGCTCTCCAATTCCATTATTTGATAAGATATCCTGAAAAATAGAAATAGACATTCTCCAATTCTACTCCTTCTTCTTCTTCTCTTTCTCTCCCTAACAACTTCAACTCCAATTCCAGTTCTAACTCTACGTCTAATTTCACAAACTCAACGTTCACCGTTCCTTCATTTCGTTGGTAGTTTTGGTTTTTTCCATACACGAAATTTGCCGTGGCTTTTTTGTTTTTTGGTATTTCCTTGTCTAATAATTCTAATTTACTCTCTCAACAACAAAAGTAGCAGCAAAAACAGCAACAGCACCGAGCAACAACATCAATTTCACTGCCACTTCATATTCACAATTCACAATTCCAAGTCACAGCCAATACAGAGCACAATTCACTAGCCCAGTTTTTGCTCTTGTTTTTTCTTAATATTCTTTTGTTAATTTCAATTTCGCACCACAACACAATACACCACACCACAACATATCACGCTGAGAATACTTGCAGATTTTTAATTTGCTAAACGCTCCGCCTTTCTCATTTCCTCCGGTTTCTTACAATAATTTCTCCAACACTACACTCTGCACTAGCACAACGCCACAACTTACATAGCTTTCTCAGGTTGCCACACTCGTGCAGTGCTCAATCAAAAAACAATGTACATACGTCTACTCTCTCTACACTCTACACAACTTATTGTTTTCTCGGGAAAACAAGAAAAAAACATGCAAGTAATTGTATTTCATGTGTACATATGCTTTTTTGTTATGCATGCATATTTTTTTGTGGGTATTTTGCATTCATGGCGACAAATATGAGTTTGTACTTTCTAGTTGCTAGTTTGTAATGTGTGCAACTAAAGAGCTAAAGAGGCTTGTCTCAACTTGAAATAATGAATTTTCCTTCTCATTCCGGTGTTGCGTGTTAAGGGAGAAGAACACAAGAGAGAGAGAGAGAAGGAGCAAATAAGTCGACTCGACGGTTGACGGTGGTCGGTGGACGCTGTTTTGTTCTGTGTCGTATTCGTATTCGTATTCGTATTGGACCAAGTTGTAGTTTGTAGTATATTTAGAAAGAGGAAAATTGGAATGAAATTGAATGGCAGATGACAAATTAAATGTGTCCTCTCCCTGTCTGGACACTATTAATCATGAAATCTCATTCAGTCCTCATGATACCGTTGTCTTGAGTCTCGAGTCTCGAGTCTCTAGTCTTGAGTCTTGACTTGACTTGACTTGACTCTCTTTCTACACTTGTATTTGGTCTATACTTTTTTCAACTCTCATTCGTATTCATAGTCTAAGTCTTGGTATTGGTATTAGTCTGTTGGTTGTTAGCTGTAATCTGTAGTTATACATCTAGAAAATCTTGCTTCATTTCAGCCAGGAGTGTTCAGTGTTCAGTGCTTGTGGACTGTCGACACAAATACAATATATGTTACACGTACAATGAACATGTATGTTGTATGTTGAATGCAGTATGCACTCGTGGGATTTAAGACCAAATATATTTGATGATGATATATAACGTGTTTATATACGCACATTTCCTTCTAATGAAAATACATTAAGAGTCAGCGTCAGCGTCAGAGTCACAGTTACACTCATTCCTTTTTGCATTCGCATTCATATGGTGTTAAAGAGCGAGAGAGAAGAATAGAGATTCCTCCAAACGTGAAGCCAAAGGGTTCAAAGTCATCTGAGACTTATCATTAGTCAACTGAGAGTACAAATGCAGTGACATGTAGACCTTCTTTGTCCTACTTCCTCTGCATTCCCTCCAAATAGAACGAGAACGAGAACGACACATGTACCTATGGCTTTTGTTCGACAACAGCTTATAGTTTATACAATGTACACTGTAGAACGTACAAGTATGTACAACTTTACAAGAAAAAGCTCAACACATTTGTACCCGGAATCCAGAATTTAGAATCTAGAATCCGGACGGCAAGAATTGTGAGTCAATGGAATTAAAGAAATCAATGACACACAGTACAGTAGCACATTGCACAAAGAAGTACAAACAAGTCAGAAACTTTATACTTTCCAAATTATAAACCTATTTATTTCCCTTCCAACTTGAGCTCAAACTCCATACTCCATACTCCATACTCTATACATGTATCTATCTATCTATTGAATTTTTGTACTTTATCCATTCATCCATTCATCACTGCACTGCACTGGACGTCCAGTGCATTGAATTCCGGATTCCAAAATAAAATCCTCGGGTATTACACACTACACACTTGACTGCTATCACAAATATCACAAAAACACAACAGTAGAGCACAGGATCAATATCAATATCAATATCAATCCTATGACTACAGACTACAGTCTACACTCTACAGTCTGTAGTATGAGGTACTTTTATCTTCTATCTAACATCAGTTTATAATAGATAAAAGGAGAAAGAAAAAGAACTCGTGTAGGCCTAGATAGCAGATAGCATTAAGAGACTGATGTGTGATGTGTATAAAGTATAAATGTACGATGTACATTTATTGTGTGCCTATACTTACTGGTGTTTGTGCTTGTAGTTTGCAGCTTATAGGCAGGTCATTTCATGAATGAATGAGAAATTGATGGATGAACATTGGACGACCTGTGTTGCTGCCCGGAACATCGCTCTTATTCTTATTATTCCAAGGAGCATTCTTTTTCTATTTCCTTGTTTTTTATCTCTTTTTTTCCTTCCCTTCCCTTTGTGTTGAGCATTGTGCATTGAGTACTGAGAATTGAGAATTGAACACGCTCGAATCTCTAGGCTGTAGCTTGATGCAGCTATCTAAAATCTAAAATAGCGTAGGCTGCAAAAACTCAAGCCTCTAGATTCTAGATTCTAGATTCTAGATTCTAGACTCAAGACAGTTCTTCATATAGTATCTTTTTCTTCATTTTCATGCACTGCATGTTTTAAAAATTCCAACTTGTTTTTAACTCAACAACCCAAATACAAAACAGTTATAGAAACGTGCGTTCCTTTACTCAATTATCAATTATCAATTGTGCAATAGGGTAAAATACTTGCAAATAGTAAATATTTTTGTGACAACTACAGAAAAACTAGAACAAGAATATCTACTTTGTTTGGTTTATTTAGTTTAGTTTGTGAGCAGTAGATAAAGCATAGGGGTAAAAGATGTAGGCAGGTATTTTGTCCAATTTTGTATAATTGAATATGAAGTGGTGTTGTTTGTTTTTCTGCGTGGTGTGGTGTGTTTTTGAAGCATTACATGTATACATGTAGGCAAAAGAATTAGAGTAAAAGTAAAATTATACGGGAGACCATCAATCATGAGCTCGTTTACTTATGTATCCTTTTTTTACACAACTATTGCACACGCAATGGACTCGTATATACTAGATGCTAGATACTAGATACTAGATACATATGTAGATATACGCCCTCTATTTCTATCTCTGTCTCTGGTTCAAATCGAGAGAAAGAAACAAAAAAACTGATGCTAATATTCATATGACAATTATGAATACACTTTTGAGGTTTGAGGTTTGGATAAATAGATGGATGCTCTTTTCTCCGTCTCTGTATTTTTCTATTTTGTATTTCGTATTTTGTACACGTGGGGAATAATGAATGTTGAATGCTGAATGCCGAATGCTGAGTAGTACATAGAGTTGCGTAGAGGACGCATATTATATAATGTACTGCTCAGTTCTCAGTTCTCAGTTCTCAGGTGTGCATAAACTATCAGTAGAGGAAGAAATGTGAAGAGTTTTTTTCACTTTTTACCATCACAGGCGGTACGGTGGATTACTCGTTGTTTTTCTTGTCATATTTACCTTTGTTTGTTAGTTATTGGTTGTTCATTTTCTTCTCCGTCTGTACGCATATTTGTGTTTGTGTTTGTGTTTGTATTTGTGTGTTTGAGTTTATACCTGCAGTGCAAGTTGTAACGTCAAGTACTCAAAACTCAAAACTCAAAACTCAAAACTCAAAGCTCAACGCTCGCAACTCAAATGGTACAAAAAATAACAGAAATACACACCACACATCATATTAGACGAGTGTGTGTGGAAAATATTAGGAGAGTTATTAGTATGTAGATGGTAATGTTCAGCCCGTCTCTCTCTCTCTTTTGCTCTAAGTACATGCATGTGTTCTCTGATTCTGTGCTGGCTTTGGCTTTGGCTTGGAATTCATTTTGGAGTACCTATCTCCAGTCTCTCTCTTGGCATCCAAATCCACATCCACTCGCAATATAGACGAGTTGATGGGATGACTGTTTGTTGTGTTGTTTGTGTTGTTTTGTTTTGGTGGTTGATGGGAGCGGTTGTCACTTTTATGTGTGTGGGGAGAGGGAAGAGGAGAAAAACGCGAGGAAATTATTGTCTCGTGCCTGTTGTAAATAAAATTGTCGACATGTACATCCAATATCCCATGTATTATGTATTATGTATCTTCCCTTACACATGTTTACACAGTGTCCATCTCCCTTCTCTACTCTGCATAGAGTTCACTGAGTTTTTAGCATTGATCTCCTAGAGTCTAGTATCTAGTGTATTTTGCTCATTGCGTAACTTTAGTGTGTACAGAAAGGTAGATGAATGCTCAATGCTCAATGCTCAATGCTCAATGCTCAATACATATGCCAATAAGATACGGATGCCGATATCGGTGTAACAAGAGCACGAACGACAACGATAACGAGAACGATAACAAGGAAATTGAGAATAGGAATACGAATACGAATGCGAATGAAACTGTCAACCATGTTTTACATGGTACTTGGGGAAGAGGGTGGAAGACGCGAACAGCAAGACGATGTGGAAGAAGCGTATAATTCCTATTGTTTGTTACCTCGGTGTTTGGAGTTTGGAGTTTGGAGTTGCATTCTCTATTCTATTCTCTCTACTCTCGATTCTCTAGAATGACAAAAGTCCATGTGGATGTGGATGTTAATGGGAATTCTAACGAGGGAAGGGAGGGAAGAAAGAAAAATGTGCAGAGTTAAAAGTACTGCACAATGTTATTACCACCGTCCCGTGTCCTCTTACAATAGAAACAAAAACAAAGGGATTTATGTTTTTGGAGTCATGCACTCAGACAGAAAGGCAGAGAGAAAGAGAGAGAGATGAGCCAAATTGGGAATTAGGAATTTAGAATTTGGGTGCTTTCACCCAACCAACCAAGTTGACTATCGTTCAAACTGTTAGCATTAAATAAAAGTGATGTTGGTGGTTATTGCAGTTGTCTGTGTGGTAATGTCAATGGGAATGACTTTGGTTCTTCTTCATCTTTTCCTTTGTTTTGCCCTCTCTCTCTAGCTGTAGTCTGCAGTCTGTGGATATGCAAAGTTTACAACGTGCATCATGTTCGTCTTATTGTTCTTGTTCTTGTTCCTGTTTTTATCCTTGTTCATATTTTGTTCACAGGGATGAAAGATGTGAAAGATGGAACAGGTTCAGCTGAGGTTTTCTCTTCTCTCTTGTTTTTGCTCCTTCCCTGCAGCGTCTTTATGATTGCCATTGAGCATTGAGCATTGAGCAACGAGAGAAGAAAATGGAGAGTTGAGAGAGAATTTAACATTTCCCTTTTGTGCCTGGACTATTGACTAGTGACTACATTACCAAGTTATGATGGACACACAGAGGGAGCATGATGAAAAGAGTTGAGTGCATGATGTACAATCTACAATCTTTTCTGGTTCTTGTTCTTGTTCTTCTCCTTGTTCCTTCTCACTACCTGCAGATCACCAATTGTTTCCAATGACGTCCTGCCGATCTCCTCTCCATATAGAGAGATTCACACAATAGTCATCCTCCTCTTCCTTTTCATTTTCATATTCATTTTCATATTCATATTCACAGCCACATTCATATTCACAGCCACATTCATATTCACAGTCATTGTAATAGCAATAATCATAATCATAATAATCATAAGGCTAATATGAGCTCTTCTCTTATTTCATCTCCATATCATCATCATCTTCATTAGCATATGCCGAGGCCTCACATTTAAAAATCACATGGCGGGCTCACCGATCAACAGTCAACAGTCTTTTTAATTCAGCAATAGGGCAATGAGAATTTCCATTTTCTCTTTCAGTCCAAACTCCAAGTCAAAAAGTCAAAGTCAAAGCCAAGCCAAGGCATGCCAATGTTCAGTGTTCAATTTTTAAGCCAGTCAATAACTATAACCCACACACTACACAGTACACAGTAAACAGTGCACATGTCAATTTCTTTCATCTTTCATGCTCCATTTTCTACAAGTGCATTTTTCCATCATTGTTTTGTACTGGATTGTGTATTGTAAAATCAGCAGGACGTGGGTTCTCTTTATTCCATTTTATTGTTATATGCCACTCAAATAAATAAATAAATAGAAATGACCCAAATTCCATTATCCATTACAGTGTTCCATTTTACATTCTGCATTCTGCACTCTGTACTCTGCACCGTTCACTGTTAAATATCCAAATTCAAACGTCTCCTCTTATCCAAAATCCAGAACTCAGATTCAAAACATGTAAAAGCACTAGCAGTAAAATGCAGGAGACAAATAATCACAAAAAAGTACAATAGAACATTGAGAACAAAAGGCTTTTACAAAACAAAAGCGGAACATGAGACTTTTCCCATTTAAATAAATAACAGACTTTGACTTTTTCTTGTGATATTGTAGACTCTACACTCTAGATTCTAGATACTGGATATGCATTCAAGTTTAATATTTAGCTTGTAATGTAGGTTGTTTACTCATTGATTTTGGTCCATAACAATATAACACACACTACACATTACACATTACACATAACAAATGACGATGAAATACAATACCATGGAAAATGGGAATGTATATGGCAAATGGAAACGGCTCTCATATAAATACCATACAAGTTTTTTTGTACAAAAGAGTACAAAAGCGCATGTGGATGTAGAATGTAGAAATATCCACCTACAGAATTAATTTGTAAATTGATAGAGATGAACTTGAAGTCTTGAAGTTGTTTGGTTGTTTGGTTATTTGGTTGAGAACTTGAGAAAGGAGGATAAACCTAAATTTTTACGAGGGTACTGAGCACGAGTAAGCAATAATAGTAATAATACTAATAATACATTTTTTTCCTTTTTTTCTTTCTTGCAGATCACATTCGGGAGTTTACATGCGGGAAGCGCTACTACCGCACGTTCTATCAGGACCCAAGACGAGGCGTGCTCTACATCGGTGCTATGTAAGTATTTATCTACATTCTACAATTCTCCTTTTTACTTTTTACTCATACTCATACTCATATACTCATACGATTAGATAACTTCTCTCCGTCTTTTTTCCACGTTTTACGATATGATCTACATTCTAAACTTGAAACACATGGGAACGGGAAAACATGACAAAGCTAAGAACTAAGAACTAAGAAGCAAAAACCATGTTCAATGTTCAATGTACAATATACAACATACAATATACAATATACAGTCGTGAGGAGTTTGTAGTTAATATGAGAAACGTGTAGTTTAGCCCAAGCAAGTTGGAATTTCTTCACATTACCATTGGAATGTTACACACATCCTCAATCCACAATCCACACACTCAAACTCAATTCTCAATTCCCATATTCAATACTTATACACAATTCGCGGAGCCATTGCGGTATGGTTATATCCCTTGTATGGGTACTTGATCTTTACGAGAACGAGAACAAGTACGAATATTAGTACGAGCAGGAGTTCGAGTTGGATTTGGAGTTGGAATACGAGGAAGAGAAGGGAGAATGAGAGCAAAAATCATTTCCTATTGACGACCAACTACATCCAGGCCTTTCAACTTTCAACTCTTCGCCAAACATCTCGTTCTTTAAGAGAACATGAGCACGAGCATGGGAATGGAAATGAACATGAATTGAGACCCAACTAGAATATAGAATATAGAATCTAGAATATTTACAAAGTGAAAACATATACAAAGTACAAGGTACATTGTGTACCGTCTTTTCTGCTTGCTTTCCTTGGTTCGTTTATCATATTTCTGGCAAATTTCTCGTCTTTTCTTCTTGTTCTCCGTTTTCCATAGAAACCACAATATAGCTTGTCTATAGTATACAAATGCATAGAGCTATAGAGTATAGAGTATAGAGTATAGTGCCGGAGACACACATATAAAAAAGAGCCGAGCTGCATTTTATCTCCATTTCAATTTTCCTATTTCATACCTGAGCAGGAAGAATTAAGAATTAAGAACTCTGAAAGAGAGAGTGGAAATCAAGTTTCAAATATAAAGTTTGACGCATGAAGCATGAAGCACCGTCAAAAATCCAATGCCAATGCCAATGCCAATGCCAAATCCGAATCCAAGGAGACTACTACTACTGCTGCTGCTGCCATTTCACCATTTCATAGCTAATACACTAATACACCCCAACCCAATCCAACTCGATTCTATTTTCTATCCCAGTTAATAATATTAGACAGAGATGGGCTAATACTAATCAGATTAGTAGCTAACTTGTACTCGTACTCTGCCTTTGATTACGATTACGATTGCGATCCAAGTCTCTTGAATGATCATGAGTCATTCAAGAGAGAGAAGAGAAGAGAAATGAGCAAAAGTAAAGAACAAGCTAAAATATCATGGATCATGGAGAAAAGAAGGCCAACGAGTTGGAAATGAAAGGAAAATCCTTGTACATTGTACATTCAATATTTCCCAGTAACAGTAACAGCAAAAGTATAATGATACTGATGAAATAATGGTGAAAAAGACTAAAGGGAAAGAGACTAAATCAAACTCAGCTAAATTATTATGTACATTGTAAAAAGCAAATACTGATACACTTTCAATCCTCCAATCTCCCAATCTCCCAATCTCCCAAACTCCACGCTCATTTTGAATATGAATTTCATAGTGTGTGCAAACAGACAGAAAGTGAGAGTGAGGACGCTTAGAGATGAAAAAGAATTACTCGGCTACCATTTATTCTAACGGATGTTAGAGGCAGAAGCATAGGTTGAAGACTTAAAAGTGAAGAGTGAAGGGAGCAGTGATGAAAGTATTAATACATTATTTATGTATATTCATTTCTACTTTCTACTCCTGAATGCCTAGAATCTAGAATCTAGAATCTAGAATACTCGTAGATATTTGAATCTACATTGTACATTGTACCATACATATGCGAGTATCAGGAAAAAGGAAAGGCTTTGGAAATCTAATCTTCCAGGATCAAGCCATAATACAACTTTGATTCCCACTCTTATGCACCTAAAATGTACAGTGTACATGTATTTTCCATGTATTGTGTTGTGTTGTGTTGTCCCAGCTCATTCACTATGTTAATTGTAAAAGCTCATTTGAAACTAGGAACTAGGAACTAGGAAATTTGAGCTTGAAACTTCTAGGAACCAAATGGAAGCAATGCCTTTATTAAATGTGTGCGTACATATGCAAAATTTTGGAATTTAATGTATAGATATATTATGAAAAATATCAAAGGCATAATCAATATGAGAGTATAGAGTATAGACTATAGACTATAGACATCTTTGATGATGTATGATGAATGATATCAAATATCAAAACCAGTTTCAGTACCAGCACGAGTGTTTAGAGTATAGAGTATAGTCATTAAACATGAGGCATATTTCATTGACACGTGAACTGGAAATTTTGACAATTCAAATGAGAATTGAGGATTGAGGATTGAGTAAATAGAGAAAATAGAGAACATGGAGAAATGTAAATGGTTGAATATCACAAGGCGAAATATATGTATAAATCTCTTTGTAGACATCCTTTTGCTCGAAATTATTCCGTATTCCGTCCTCTTCACAAATTCACAAAATATACATGCAAATTTTCCTCACTGTACAAACACAATTCAATCCAATCCAATCCAGTTCAAACCAAGCCAAACAGTACTACACCACACCAGTTAAAAGGCAAACGGCAAGACAATGGAAGAGTGGAGCACAAAGTGAACAGCAAATCATCACTCCTACTACTGATGATCATGATCATGATCTTGATTCATGATGGCTGATGGTTGATGGTGATGATGTAGGAGAGACATTATACACTTTAATAGTATTTAACTCATTTCCATATTTAATTTAGAAAATAGAGAAATGGAGAAACCATCCATGCGAGCTTTGAGCATCTGAGCATTTGAAAATCCGAGTTTTGAGCTTCGAGCTTTGGGCTTTGGGCTTTGAGTTTTGAGTGTATTGACTTTGTCGCAAAAATATTCTTGATCCATCCGAGATTCCAATTTTCGCCATGTTCTAGCTATTCTAGAGTTCTAGTGGATGGCGAAAACCATAGCAAAATGTCCAAGAGTAAAGTGATATCAAGAAGCTTGGAGCTGGAACTGGAGCCTCTGAATTGGCTGAGTTGGTTCTAGATTCTAGATTCTAGATGCTTTGGATTCGGATTTGGATTCATATTGATAGACGCTATAAAGATGAAGTGGATGACAAAGACGGAGGAGAAAGCTTTCTGTCTTTGTGTACATCAATATACACACTCATCTCGGCTCTATTTGAACTTGAACAAATATCCAGATCCAGCAAATTGTCCTGGTTTCTGATGTGATGCAAACCAAGATCTGAAGATGAAAATGTAGATCTAGAGTCTAGAGAGCGATAGAGATGAAGATTAAGATATAGACAGCTATGGAGATATGAAGATATGAAGATATGAAGATACGGAGACGACAGCTCCCCACCACAGCATTATATTATAATACTACTATATCTATCCGCATAATATATTAAGTTGACTCAAGTCTAGTCCCTGTGTTGTATATGTATCTAGTATCTAGCTTATGAAATACGGAATACGGAATATGCAAGTCCCTTGTTCTTCAAGCATCAAGCATGGTTCATGGAGCTAGTTCCGAGAAGCAGAGACACATTAAATGCACTATAATAATAAAGTGCCTTGTATAACAATGTATGTACTGATATACAGGCACAAAATATAATATAATATTACATTGTATATATTATGAAGAACATGTAGACTCTAGACTGTAGAATGTAGAGAGGCGGAGGCAAACGGCTTGAGGAACATGAAGAAGGAAGATGTAATAAGAAAGGAGTCTGAGTGGAAATTCATAGGACATCTAATGGATTTCGGATATTGCAAACTGATCGAGAGACAGAAGCAAAAGATGCAAGACGGGAGATGGAAAGAGAGGGGAACCAGAAGAAGCAGAAGAAGAGAAGAAGAGAAAGCTTTTATCTTTCAACTGGTAGATTTGTGTGTTTGTGTTTACCCAGTGTGGGATTGGTTAGTTATTCTCTCTCTTGAGTCTTGAGTCTTGAGCATAAAAGCAAGGGAAAGAGCTACAGAAGATATTATCCACAGTGGATAGAAACCATAAGCTATAATATATATTATATACGGCGAAATTCAATACTCTTTACTATTTACTGTACATCTAAAATGTCAATCCTAAATCTGAATCTGAATGGAGCATTCCTTCAGATTCAGATTCTGATTCTGGATCTCTGAATCTAAATCTGAGTCCGAATTACAAATAACTGGAGAAAGGGAGGAAAAACTCTCCCAAGTATACAGTAAGAAAAGGCCTCATTCAAAATATTGTCATCTGTCTCCATAACTCTAGCAAATTTTATACCAGTTTACTCAATTCTGTCATTCGCTCTTACATTCCTCCATTTGGAACATTTTTTTCCAGTGAGAAATTTTGAGATTTTAGCAGTATTATTTTCTCTGGGCAGAAGTTTATTGAGAATGTTTAATTATCATACGTCGGAGAGCTTGTACATTGTATCTTTGTATCTATTATTACTAATCCAGAATCCAGAACGCAGTGAGAGAATGAAAATGAAAATGAAAACGGGAAGGGTGAAATTTACAAAGGGGGTGTTAGTTTGTTAGTTTGTTAGTTAATCAGTTTCATTTGTTTGTCTTGTCACCCTGTCGTCGTGTTTGGAGATTGGAATGTGGAATTTCAAATTCAAATTGGAAATTCAAAGTGGAAAGTAGTAACCTGCTTACTTAAAATATGATATTACACGGTTTACGTGCTTAACTCCCCTGTAATCTCCCATCTACATGTACAATGTACATGCGTGGATTAGGATCTGGTAGTGGCAGTCCTTGCGTCTTGTGTTGCTTCTGGACTCTAGACATGTGTACTTCGTCCACTTTAAACTGTACACTGTACTTTGCACATGATGAAGCGTGTAAGTACGAGGTAACTGGTAGATTGATAGGAAGGAGGAAAAGGATGGACGTTCAACATCCAATTCCAATTCCAGGCGTTTTAAATCGCACCCAATGCAGGGATTGAGCTCTATCATGTAGTATCTAGTAGTGGTGGTAGTAAAAACTCAGGCGGAACTAAAGCAAACTCTGAGTTGTGTGGATTGTAAATTGTGAATCCATTCTATCCATCCATCCATTTATCCATCCACCACACCAATGGGCAATGGTGCAATGGGCAATGTAGAAGGAAAATAAAATAAAATCGATTCTTCTTTTCAATTGCCGAGTGAGTGAGTGAGTGAGTGCAATAGAGAAAAGGAAGGAAAGGGAGATGAATCGGGATGGAACAAAGTACCATAACAATTCATTATTTCAAGTAATTACCAAAGTGATTTGGCATGTTTACGGAGGTACGGGAGATGTGTGATGTGTGTGAATTGCAGATGGACAAGAAGGAGCAGGAGCACGAGAAGGTTGAAGGTAAAGTGAGGTGAGGTAGATTTAGAATCTAGCATGTAGAATCTAAATACACATGTATAAGTACAGGTATAATGTAGAGTGTAGAGTGGGTGGTACACTGGTATTTGCAATTATAATTCAAGGAATAGATATGGATGGGCTTTTACGGTATGTTTGGGTGGGAACTGAAAACTGGAAACAGGGAAATGGAAAGTGTAAGAGGAAAAATGGCTTACGCTCTCGCTCTATCTGTATTCTCCTTCTCACTCTTGTTAGTCATCAGCTATCGTACATTGTACCTTGTACATTGTACATCAGTAGTAAACATTGCATTATCTCCAGCTCCCTATCTCCCTCGGAAAGTGTAAAGCCAGTTAGCCTGTTTGTAGATAGATAGATAGATAGATAGATATGTATGCTTGTTTCCGGCTCTCCGTCTTCTGCCTCTTCTTTTCTTCCTCTACTGTCTATTGTCTTTGGATAAACGGACCAACGGCTATCATCCAACATTAAGTTTTATTTTTATCGTCTCCAATGTACAGTGTGTAGTCTCACACTCACAACCTCATTCTCACTCTTACTCTACTCGCCAGGTTCCAATGTCTAATGTCTATAGCTCCTAATTCTAATTGGACTCCTTGCCAGCTCCAGCTCCGCTCTTCATTTTGGCCCTTCTTAGTTCTAAAAGTTAGTAGGAGAACAAAATAAGGAACAATGAGTATTTACATTTAAAAATAAATTTCCAACTCCCTTGGGTTTCTCAATCTACCATGTAGATTTCACATTTTCATTCTACCTTCTAGACTCTAGACTCTAGATTTTAGATGCTCTTTTCTTTACAGCCATTTTTGGCTTGCCTTTTCTTCAGTCTCCAAACTTCAAGCTCCAAACTCCAAACGAGAACAAACACCGCACACCATAAACTTTTCTGTACTCGTTGAGTCAAGTATTTATGTACAATGTACAATCTACACGGTACATGGTACACTCATGCTCAAGTTGTAATCCGAATTCGTATCTATCTCCCATAAATACATGCACACAGACCGACGAGCAAGTTCCGTGCAAGGGAATGGAAAGAAAATGAAAATGAAAAAACGCTACTCTGCAAACTGCTAACGACTTGATTTTTTTTGTGCATACACATACACATATTCTTACAAATATCTACCTGTAGATAAAAGCAAACGTGTTGAGTTTTGAGTGTTGAGTGTTGAGATATTATTCACGTAATCATGTTCAATGCTCAGTACTATGTTGTGTGGAAAGTACAAAGTACATTGTGCAAAGTTACGTACCTACAGCGTACAGTCTTAAATTTAACAACTTGTTGTCCAAAATGTCTTGATGCTCGGTTAAACTAAGTGGAGTTTATGTGACTGCATTTGCATAATAATTATTATTATTCCAAAGTAACATAATATAAAACAGTCAAGTATATCTAGATATATTTTGTTACCATATACAGTATACAGTTTATAAAGATTGTGAGTACCATTCAGAATTCAAAATGTAGGCTAATTTAAAGTGAAGGAGCCTCCGCCAATTTTCCCACAGTAGTGTAGAACGTAGAACCTTAGTTAGAGTTAAGTTAAGATGTGGGCAGGGAAATGAGAATCTACTGATATTGTTCTTTTACATAGATATACCTTTACGTTTATGTTCTACACCAACATCCAACAGCCAACATATCACATTATTACGTAACTAGGGAAGGACTACAGTTTTTACTGTTTATGAATATTGTGGTGCAACTACGCCGTACTGTAGTTTACTTTGCCTTGTACTTTGTACAGCGTACAACATACGATGGAGAATTGAGACGGTGGAGATGGTGAACTACAGAATGGAGTGTAGAGTGTAGAGTGTAAAGTGTAGAGCTGAATCTTTAAAACGATCGTTTGAGTGTGCGTGTTTGTACATGGAGATTAATTATTATTTGTTATGCAAGTGAGGTACATTTTGAAGCTAATCTTATGGTTCACTTTCTTTCTCTTCCCCCATTTTACTTTCCCCTTTTTCAGACTAGTGCTGCACTGTGTTGTGTTGTGTTATGTTCAGTGCTCAGTCAAGTGCATATCGTACACAATAGCCACTATACAGAATACAGTAGTAAAGTGGATTGAAAGTACAGAGGGAAATTTTCTCCAACTCTACTTACATCAAGTATCCAGTATGCATAATGTATATTCACAATGTACGTTCTACATCTTCTGGCTTTGTTCCCTTAATTTTGGTTTAAGCTACTTCATATTCACTTGGCTCTCTCTCGGCTCTAGTCTACCCACAGTCTTTGGTGTGGATAGTAGATAGACATTTATAGTTTGAGGAAAAGTCTCTGTCCAATTTGTAGTTGGTTTCTGCTTACTCCGACTCTTTACAAATATTACTAGGAAAATGTCCCACTATTTATCCTCCTCCTACATAATATTTTCAACGGATTGGGAACGACAGCAGAAAGATGCATAATATTCACTGTACATAGAAACTATGTACATTTGACAATGTACAACGTACAATCTGTATAGATCGAGAGAGGAAACGGAACGACCTTTCCTCTTCCTGGAAAAGAGAAAGGGCATTGGATGGAGTAAAATCTAATGCCTTCAACTTTAGATCTACCGTCTACATTCTACAGTCATACAGTATCTTTTATGTAATTCCAATGGACAAAATGTGTATTTAAAATGGGGGGAGAGAAAGTTGGTTGTTGATTGTTGGTTACTGGTTGGCTACTATTTACAGTGTACTATTTACTATTTACTCGATGGAATATTATCCTTTCAAGATCCCTCTCTTTGTTTACTTTCAACTCTTGAAACTGAGAACTCCTTATATTTTAGATTTAGATCCGCGTAATATATCGCAATATTAAACAGATGCATAATATGTAAACATGAAGAGGAGGACAGGGTATATATTAATATATTAATTTGAATAGTGATATTTTGTATACATTATGCGGTGCCCAACGTTAACTCATAGATGCGTCCACCAGTGCAACAACTTTGTTGATGCGGGTAGTGGTAGTGGGTACACATTTGCAGATATTCTCCGTGAATACAGATATGTGAATTCAATTTTGGACTTGTATTCTTAATATGGGGGTGCAAAGGAAATAAGTATCATAGTCATAGTTTGCCTACATGCATAATACCAACGTGTGGATCTGGATAAAATGAATATTCATGAGTAGAAGTAGAGGACATTCACATGTGAGTTTGGATGTGGGTGTATGTTTACTCCTAGCTTGGTTTTTGGTTTGGTTTGGTTTGGTTTGGAGCAAACCATTATTATTAGACATCAGCACTACAGATACTTTGTACCGTCAGCTTTATACCTTTCAATTTTCAATGTGTTCAGTATAGATCCCTTCATACATACATTTGTAGATAGATTTTGTGGCCAATGCAAGTTCAATCCCCTGTTTAAAGTACATAGAAAAGGAGAGAGGGAAGAAATTCGTACATGTTTGAGAACGCAGAAGGAAGAAAGAGAGCATGTACTCCAAACTCGAAAGTCATAAGTCATAAGTAGTCAACTTAAGCTTCGCAATGGGAGGTTTCTCCAATGGATTATGTGGCTCATAGTGGCTTTAATTACTGCTTTCATGACGGACGGAGGAGGAGGAGGATAAAGAAGGTAGAGACGAGTCGAGTCGAGTAGAATGTAGAATGTAAAATGTAGAATAGAATGAGAACATGTAGATTGCTCTTGTCACCCCTTCTCCTTATCATTTTCCTTTGTCCTTCTCTGTCTCTGTCTCTGTCCCTGTCCCAGTCTCCGGTTCTCATCTCACATTTTGCAGTTTGTCCATGTTCAAATTTGACTTGGCCTCATCTGCTCTGCTCTAGCTGCTCTGGTCTCCTGTCGGAAGTTGCATTATATCACTGCCACAAACTCGAAAACTTGAAAAGAGCTGTCTTCCTCCGTTCCAAATCGATTTTTTCCCTTTTCCTTTCCCATTTTTTTTTGGCTTATAACATTATTATTCTGGTTTTAATTCCAGTAATTTTGATTCTAATTCTCCCAATCAAATTTCCATTAGTTTCTACTTTGTCTATAACCTGTGATGAACAAATGAATGGCTTACTTGGCTAAGGTATAGATGGATTAATCTGGTATAATTAAGAGGACTATTACCTATTATTATAATTATGTCCAAAGTACTGACTTGTGAGTTGTGAGTGCTCTAGCTACAAAAAGTTTTCCTGCATTGAGTATTGAGCATTGAGTATCAACTGCACTGTTGGTGTTTACACAGTTGGTGAAGTTAGAGTTGGAGTTGGTAGAGCGAATAAATGAGGGGAGAAGAGTATTAACGAGCCACTCTCTCCGTCTCTTGCTCTCCTTCTCTCTCTGAGCTTTGGAGTTTAGGGTTTAGAGGATGAGTGAAGTTGAGAATGAAAAATTCACATTCAAATTTGGAAATTGAGAGTCAAAAAGTCAAAGACAAGTCAAGTCAAAAGTTGAGGAGAAAATGGGAAGGATAGAAGTTTGAGATTCGAGATTCAAGATTCGAGATGTTGACTACATATATATAAAATACCATAGTAGGGAGACAAAGTTGAACTGTGTAGAAACTAGAATTGTAGAATGTAGAGTCGATTCGAGTAGAGCCAGGTTGATCTCAAGTGATTTGAACTGAGCTGAACTGCGCAAAGTTTCAAGTCGATCGAAGTTCCAAGTCGAGTAATAAAGTCAAAAGAGGAAAAGAATCCTGTCAGCACAAATACTGACAGTCAACCTTTCCTTTCATTTGAATTTTGAGTTTTGAGTTTTGAATTTTCAAGACAGTCTCTGTCTAGTATGTAGTATGTAGAATGTACAAGTTGAGAAACCCACGAGCTCCAAAGTTTTACGTATTTGCTTAGATCTACCATCTACAATCCACCGTATACAATGTACAGTTAATTTTTCTGGGTGTTTTCTATCCCTTTTCCATAATATTGCATAACATTGCATAATAAATAATGCTGTATTTTAGAAATAAACATTTGATTTGATCCAACCACCAGGACGATGACGATCAACATGAAGATGAAGATGGCAATGCTAATGCTGATGTGGATGTGAATGTGAATGTGGATGTAGTTGATGATGATCGTGATTTTATGTACGGAATCCCTGCACGTGATATTTGTGTGTGGTGGGTTTCGCCTGTTCTTGTTCTTCTCGTTGTTGTTGTTGAGCTGGTGTTGTTGTCGTTGTTTCTCTAGTTGTAGTACAAGAGTTAAGTATACTCTAATCACTATGTAAATGTATGTATTAGAGACACGTATGCTCCATTCGATTGGATTTTCATACGCTCTTCATTACAATACAAACTACACACACTCACACACCACACACTCAGACAACTGCAAGTACAAATACAAATACAAGCACACACACGGATTATCAAGAGAAAGACAGAGAGAGAGAATTAGATGCGTAATTTATGCGTAATGATCCTCTCCTTCTCTTCCTCTCCAATCTCGTCAGTATTTCATTCTGTTCCTTGTGTTTGCCATTATTTCTTTCATTTTTGCCTCTTGGCTCCGATTTCTGTGCAAGGCACGTCTCAAAACTCAAAACTCAAAGCTCAAAACCCTAAACTCAAAAGTCTCAGTTAGACAAACCTTTTTCATTGAGTTGACGTGACTAAATAAGTTGAGAATCATTGAATTTTCCAACTAAGAGTATTACAGCATTTTCATCATTATTATTATTATTTTAAGGTGTGATCACACTGGAAATTTTGAAGCCTGAAATTCTGGGAATAAAAAATTCTCCTGATCAAACCTGTGAAAGC